>CM077263.1:7671069-7753569 GCA_039654775.1 Spinibarbus caldwelli
CTGAATATATAGTTATAAGTCTGAATATATAAACGTAAATTGTGAATATATGGCGGTAAATCTGAATGTATAGTTACAAATCTAACACTAACACTAGTTTTCTTTTTTTCTATTCTATCTACTTTTCTTTAAAAAAAAAAAACAAAAAAAAAAAACACTAGGTTGCTTTATTCTATATTCTATCTACTTGCTACGTGTACTGCGTTAGGCTAACCGAGACTTGTCATAGTGCTTGCATGTTGTTGCTCTTTTGTTGGTTTTGATTGCTTCTGTTGTCCTCATTTGTAAGTCGCTTTGGATAAAAGCGTCTGCTAAATGACTAAATGTTAATATAATGTAAATATATGTGATGCGATCTGGGAAAACTCGTCGGATGTCGCGCTGGGAGATTTTCAGGAAATTCAGGAATGTCAATTGTTTTTGTCAAAATTAGGTTTTTATTAAAATATTCTATAACATCTTGTCTATCGTCTCTGAAAATATCTTGGCAAAATGCACTTGTTTAGTACAGAAAAATAGTGATATATTGCAGCAAGCAGAAAAGACTGTGTCTTTCTCTTATGTTAAGGACGCGCTGAGGAGGTGCTTTCTCTTAACACCACAAAAACTGTTACCTATCAAAATAAACCACATAACATATATAATAAAGTTGGATCAATGCACATTTCCCGCCAGTCCTGTGTAAACTATGGCATGCAAAGTTAGTTAGTTTGTTTGTTTGTTTATGTATGTATGTATGTATGTATTTATTTATTTATTAAGTAAATAATAATTTATTAAGTATTAATTATATTATGATATGGCAGAACACGAGAGAACAGTCTGAAGTAACGTTAGCTGCTCATTTAAACGATCTTGCACATCTCAGTCTGCTCAATCTTGGTGATGGTAGTGCCCTACACGATGTTATAATGGACTATTTCACATCCAGAGATGAAGAATCGGAAGATGAAGTTACTAAAGAGGAAGAGTCCGATGACAGTCTGTTAGCCTACTGTATATGCACAGGTGCGCGAACAGTTCTAAATGTAAACTACAAGGTAGCTACACTATTGGTGCTATCTAAACATACAAGGGGTGATCAAAAGTTCAGAGTCTATGCCCATCATGATAAACAACGGAAAACTGTCCTGTTCAGGGTAACGTTAGTCTGTTTGTGTAATGATGCAGAATAGCGCTCTTGACAGACAGCTCTCGTTAAACCCGTGAAGTGAAAGTGAAACCCATCTCCCTTTAAACCCGTTTTTCTCAAAATTCCATTCCTGAAAATAATAGCTATACGCCAACTTCAGATAGCCATAACTTTTGTTACATTCAAGCTATGGACAAAATAAAAACAGTTTTGGAAAGGGCTTGAACCCAGCTTCCATGGTATCAAAACCTAAAAAAAGGTCAAATTTCACCATGTGTTGGGTTTTCCTATATCGCATCACATATTCAGATTTACATTTGTACATTCAGATTTATAACTATATATTCAGATTTACTTCTATATATTCAGATTTATAACTATATATTCAGATTTACATTTATATATTCAGACTTATAACTATATATTCAGATTTACTTCTATATATTCAGATTTATAACTATATATTCAGATTTACTTCTATATATTCAGAATTACTTCTATATATTCAGACTTATAACTATATATTCAGATTTACATTTATATATTCAGACTTATAACTATATATTCAGATTTACTTCTATATATTCAGACTTATAACTATATATTCAGATTTACTTCTATATATTCAGATTTATGACTATATATTCAGATTTACATTTATATATTCAGACTTATAACTATATATTCAGATTTACATTTATATATTCAGACTTATAACTATATATTCAGATTTACTTCTATATATTCAGATTTATAACTATATATTCAGATTTACTTTTATATATTCAGACTTATAACTATATATTCAGATTTACATTTATATATTCAGACTTATAACTATATATTCAGATTTACTTCTATATATTCAGACTTATAACTATATATTCAGATTTACTTCTATATATTCAGATTTATAACTATATATTCAGATTTACATTTATATATTCAGACATGTAATTATATATTCAGATTTACATTTATATATTCAGACTTATAACTATATATTCAGATTTATTTTTATATATTCAGACTTATAACTATATATTCAGATTTACTTCTATATATTCAGATTTACTTCTGTATATTCAGATTTATAACTATATATTCAGATTTACTTCTATATATTCAGACTTATAACTATATATTCACATTTACATTTATATATTCAGACTTATAACTATATATTCAGATTTACTTCTATATATTCAGATTTACTTCTATATATTCAGATTCACTTCTATATATTCAGATTTACATTTATATATTCAGACTTATAACTATATATTCAGATTTACTTCTATATATTCAGATTTACTTCTGTATATTCAGATTTATAACTATATATTCAGATTTACTTCTATATATTCAGACTTATAACTATATATTCAGATTTACATTTATATATTCAGACTTATAACTATATATTCAGATTTACTTCTATATATTCAGATTTACTTCTATATATTAAGATTCACTTCTATATATTCAGATTTACATTTATATATTCAGACTTATAACTATATATTCAGATTTACTTCTATATATTCAGATTTACTTCTGTATATTCAGATTTATAACTATATATTCAGATTTACTTCTATATATTCAGACTTATAACTATATATTCAGATTTACATTTATATATTCAGACTTATAACTATATATTCAGATTTACATTTATATATTCATACTTATAACTATATATTCAGATTTACATTTATATATTCAGATTTTTATATAATTATTTCCTGTTTGGCACCTCATAATATATATATATATATATATATATATATATATATATATATATATATATATATTTTTTTTTTTTTATATTATTCCTGGGGTGAGGTTGACTATTTAAGGGTCCTCAACACTGGGCCAAATGAGTAGTCTAAAAATAGGACATCCTATAGCCTATATTGTTCATATTTTGTCATTTTCAGGAGATCTGCAGCAGCTGAGCAACTGTCATTGAGATGAATGGGAATGCTAACACTGGCGTTAGTTAGCCTTCTTTATCAAAGAACCCGTGACAACATTCCCAGTTGTGCCCGCTGATGACAGCGTATGTCAGAGAGCCATAGTCAATAACCTTTAGACCCAGAGCAATGACACAAAACCCGCCAGACAAATGTGTGGCACTGTATGCAATTGTGTCTTCAGTTGGCTGCCCTCTGATGGCTTTGGGCTCATCGATTATCCAGCAGCGATGGAGTGAGTAATAGAGGTCACACACACATACACAGGCCTGAGAACTCTAAAAGAGTCAGCAATGTATGCAGAAAAAGAGCATATTTATCATTTACTATCCTTGAAGGCTCTGAGTTCTGCATTAAAGCTCTTATCCTAGCATGTTTGAGAATGGAGATTGCGAGGTTGTACTCTGATGGGGGATAATGACTGTGATTAAGTCATAGCGTTCATTCTCCTCTCTAATGTATTTGCAGATAGTGGTGTTTACTTAGAAATCATCGCATAAACAAAGTGAAATGGGGCCCAAAAGCAGCTATTGACAAAAAGAGCTTTGTGTGGTTTTATTTCTTGCATTGCCAAACCCCACATTAAAGTCACTCTTTCAGGGAAAATGGGCTTCTTTTAATCCTTTTTTAAGCTGTACAACTCAAACACAATGGGTTCATGTAGTCAATGCGAAAGATATATGAAAAGCCAAATGTTTTTGGCAAGTGCTTTTGATTTTCTGTAACAGCTGATGGGTTTGAAGTTCCCATGTTTTTAGGAAGCATAGAAGAACGTTTCTTATTATAGAGTGAATGGAGGTGGACATGCAGTGTCTTAGTGATCCTGGAGACCTTTTGTAAGCCATGCTAAAGAAATTCTGGATTTTTGGCAGTGTTGATCTTCTATTAGTTCTGCTTCAGTTGGTTGAGCCCAGGCAAAAAGCATCTAAATTGGAAATGGCAACAAGCAAAGATGCAAAACTGATCTCTGAGGGTTTTGTTTTATTTCTCATGGCCATGTGCTATGTAGCTAATTTGTCTGTTTGTGATCTGTGAACCCCAAAATGAATTTTGGCCACACTTAAGAACATATTTGTATTATATTACAAACCAAATGGCAGTTATTATAGCACAAACACACTTTTTAAGCAAAGCATTTCACACACAGAAGGTTTTGATTGATAAACATACAGCACGACCAGTGCAGTCTGATTCTCTAATGGCTTTTATAAGCTGATTCTAATTCATTGTCTGATTATTGAATGAATCATTATAATGAGTCATATTTTTTTTTAGTGAATCAAAAAACATACAGCATGACCATTACATTATGTCCGATTCCTGAATGAATGATTCTTTTGAGTTGGTTGTTTTTAGTGATTTAAAAAAAAATATATATATAAATTTCATAAAAAAATAAATAAATAAAAAATAAAGCATGACCATTTTGTCAGATACCCAAAAGAATCACTCTTATGAGTTGATTCTTTTTATTGAATCTAATAAGATAATAAGTAGTTATTTTTCTTTTCTCTTTTTGTGTTTTATATTATTAGTTTCATTTCATGGTGTTTCCTAAAAGCAACATCAGTATCAGTTTATATAGAGGGAAATGCATTTATGTAAAAAGGAAGTGCCAAGTAAAATAAATGAGCTGTGGTGATTGTCTGTGGCAGTACGGCTGTGCTCTCTTCTGTATCTTAGGCGACTTAAGTATGGGGAACATACAGGTGAGTGACTCTGAACTGATGTTCTGACCCCTATTCTATTGCGATTGATTACTTTGACCATCGTAACCAACCTCATATTTCATATTTCCCTCGAGGCACTTTCCTGTTCAGGGAAGGAAGACGAGCAGGGTCTGTCCCCTTTACCCAGCCAATCATTTTCCTCTTACTGTTGAAGAATAGCTAACTACTCGAACAAGTAGTGATGCTACTAACTTATGTATAAAAGTATCTGTTTTCAAAACAGTCTTATGCATTTGATTTTTGAGCAAGTTTCAGTGTATGTGACAGAATGCTTGGATTGTAGATCGGAAGATTGGCTTTTCTCCTCTTTTTGGCACTTCAATGTCATCCATTTCATATATGTCTGAATGGATTCTAAATTCTTTATTTATTTCTGTCAGTTCTTTTTTTTTTATCTTTTCAGTGTTTAGTTTTGTCTGGCTATCCAGTGAGTTAATGAATTAACAATGAAAGTCTTTTCTCTGCTAGCTAAAATGAGTAATTTATAAGGGAGTCTGCGTTTCAGATGAGGGCAAGATTTACAACCGTTAATCAGACAGACTTTAGTACTGACACCAGTCGAATATTCTTCAGTTTTTGATACTGTCTGACAACATAAGCCAAAGACATCATTATGGTTATAGTGGAAAAAACCCTTTTCTATATTTCATATTTCCTTGCATGGCTCTTCTGTCTGTTTCTGTCCATCAAATCATTTTTTTGACTCTGACAGATGAAAGTTCAGTGAGGATTTATTCCAGAACTTATGGCTTTGATCTTCTCTTTTTTGGTTTGTCTCTTTCGCTGATATAAGGGTTCACAATCAACAGAGATCTGCCACAGATTTTTTGCTGTCAGGACACACAGATGCTGCCAAATCAGACGGAGAGTGATATTTTGTGTCTCTACTAAAAGAGTACAGAAATTTATTCTAGTTGGGAGGAAATTATTTTTTTCTTTTATGAAAAGTCACTTGTATCGTGATATATTAACTGGTAGAATATTGATAAAATGTTATGTTAATATGCTTATGATGGTCACAAGATCAGATTGTTTTCTTATGATTCCTTAAAGGAAAAGTTCACCCCAAAATGAAAATTTGCTGAAAATGTACTCACCCTCAGTCCATAGATGAAGATGAGTTTGTTTCTTCATCGGAACAGATTTGGAGAAATTTAGCATTGCATCACTTGTCCATTGGATCCTCTGCAGTGAATGGGTGCCGTCGAATGAGGGTTCAAAAGGCTGATTAAATACGTCACAATAATCCACAAGTAATCCACATGACTCCAGTCCATTAGTTAATGTAAAGTGAAAAGCTGCACATTTGACACTTTTGACCAAAATTCAAGCATAATGATTCCTCCATGGTTTGGAATGGCATGAGGATGAGAAAATATTGACAGAATTTCTTTAGAAGTTCTTTAGAAACATAATGCTGTTGACACAAATCAAATCATCTGTAACAAGATAATCTTGTCAAATGTCATATTTTGGAAGCATTCAATTTGATTATAGAGCTGCCTTACAAAAAATGCACCATGATACACTACAAATCAACAAACAAATTACTCCTTATTGGATAATAATTTGTATGTTTATCTTTTGCAATTGTTTGGTTGCCTCCAAATGAGTTGAAAAATGGAGAAACAAAGGAGTTTGTTGATTTGTAGTGCATGGGATCAATTTAAAGCAGTAATTCTATTGTTCAACAAGCTCTCTTCTGTCCCTGGCCGAATCCTTCATGCCATGTTCACACAGCCTAATTTAATTCTTGTACACACACACTCTAACCTTATTTGCTCACATATTGGAAACAAGTTAAGCTCGCCTCTCCTCCGCTGTTCCATTACGGGCAAGGAAATGATGTAATCACAGATACTGTCAGTGTCAGCAGCAAGCTGTAATAAGATCTGATGCGCTGATCTATTCTGGGTCCCGTTTCTCTTTCACAGTCTCAAGTGGGAGAGAGTCAGAGAGAGGGAGAAATTTGATTGTACACGCTTCACTTTACCAACATTCATCATCAAGATGAGTTAGCTGATTTGTGATTGAGCATTTAGGTAAACTGTTAGCAGGGGAAGCATTTGAAGTGATGTTATCCTTTACTAGGTCACCGTGTTTGCCAGCGAATGTTTTCGGCCTCTTGCCAAGCTTGCCAACAGCACTTGATTGTGAAGGGAAATGAAACTGATAATAATGTTTCTGATATCTGCTGTTCCCCTCTGATAATGCAAGAAATTGTGTTTGCATAATTCACTGATGAATAAAACATTTCACCATCAGCCCTAATTGCACTGAATGAAGACTCAAAATGGACCGTTTCAGCAGCGATGAATAAATGAATAATCGACTCTCTAATTGGCTTTAAACAAGTTAATTGAATAAAGACAGGGATGGAATTTATATGATGGTGCTATCAATTAATAGCCATGAAAATGTGTATCCCCATCATCAGTCTGGTGAACATACTGTAGAAATGTCCAGCTGCATGCTTTTACATTCGGTCATTGTGATTGGCTTATAATAGGCTATGAAACGGTTTCGTTACTGTGTTTGAATATTACAAAATACAACAAAAATAAACATTTGTGACAATCATTTAAAATCTGGTTGGCCTAGGTAAAACTTTTGTCACTTATAGTATAAACGCGTGAGGTGGCATTAAGCCCGAGGCACACTGCATGATTTTTGGTTGTCCCAGACGAAAGATTGGCTTTGCGAAACAATCGTGGCGATTTCTGTGATAGTGGCTCCTAATCGGTGTGAGGCCGAGGTTTAATTTTAAGCCCATTTGTGACCAAATATAGCCTGCGATAATTTTCTGACAGTGGCAGAGATTCAGCATGATCATCGCACAGTGTGTTTGCTGCTACGACCCGTTTACTGACCAAATAAAAATGCGACATGAAATCAACACGGCGCTAAAATATAAAACTGCTTACCTCAAGTTCTTATCCCTTCCTCTTTCACCTCTTCCAATTTTTTTCAGCACACATAAAAACTACAACTGCCAAATTGTGATTCATCATGCTCTTTTGTGTTTACCGCTAGCACATGCTGATGACGTTTTATAGAAACGTGCATCGTAGCTATTGGTGTCATCATTGTACAGTCCACATGCATGTCGTACCCAAGTTTATTAGATCCATGTCGCACAGTGTAATCTGCAATGAACTTAAAGGATTGCTGAAATCGTGCAGTTGTGTAGAAGGCTTTAGATAAAAAAGATGTTTATATGGCTCACCAGTGGCTCCTGAACGCAACAAACACAGCACGACTCGCGATTTTGAAGTGGTTCTTTTCAAAGTCCCTTTAAGGGTATTCCATAGTCTTTGTTCTTTTTTCTGAATCACTCCTTCATGGCTTTGCAGTTTGTTTCGCCTCTTGAATTTACAATTGACTCCCTTACTGAACAGAGAGTTGTTCATGTCTGATTTGAAATGAAACGGGATGTATAGTTTGTTTGAGAGACTTATATTATTCTTTTTTTCTAATTTTACTTATTGATATGGACATGTAATAAGCGCATATTCAAAAAATATGGGCAATTTTCTTAAAAAAAAAATGGTTGGTTAGTTGTTGTAAGAGAAACTTGTTAACTAAAACCTTTTGTTTTTAAATTCTTTAAAAAATAATTTAAAAAGGCAGCAAACATAAAACATTTTTACATGTAGTTGAGTTTGGTGTGAATATTTTAATAACAGGGACTGGGGATAGTAGTTTTTTTTAGTATGGAACCCTGAAACTCTGCGATCTCATTGGCTATACTATAAATGCTGTAACTGGCTGTAGAACTTAACTTAATTCCATGTACAACTTCTTGCTGATATTCTGCATATTGTAATGGTTCCACTTAAAGAGTTGCATTCATTTATGAATCATTAATGATGCATGCACATTCGTGATTAAACAGCTAAACAAACTCAGCTGGTCCTCTCTTGATTAAGTTGCAGAGTGTCAACAGTAATTCTGGGACACCGAAAACATAAACATAATCATCAGCATGTTGATGAGAAACTTCTCTGGCTTGGTTTGTATAGTGTTTGAAGCACCCGTCTTAGGGATTTGAGTGCAGTAGCTGTGGTGACAGAAATCATCAGCCTCTCAACTACTAATGTATTAGACCACCTCTGCTCGCCTACAAAAAATAATTAAATTAAATTAAATAAAAAAATAAAAAATGAAATAAAAATAAATAAATTTCAATTTTTTTTTTTAATGCATTTCACCATGCATTTGTATTTGCATATATTTTTCTGTTCTTAATAGGTTGAGGTCAGTCACTAACATATCAATCTAGTGTGTGTTTTCTCACATATCAGGACGTCCCACCTACCGGTCCTTTTGCCTTTCTGCTCACCTGTTTTCTGGTGTGAACAGCTCAAGGCTGTTTTGTGTTTGTGTATATCAGAGCGGGACATCTGGCTCATGTGTTATTTGTGTTTCTAATGCGCTGAATAATTCATGCTGGTTTGTTTTATTGTTTATGCTAGTTCACACAGAGATGAGGGGAATGTAAGAAGGAGATTTTTTCCATTGCAATGAAGTTTGGCCAGATAACCTTGTGTGTGAGAGTGCTGCGTGGAGTGGTTTGTAATCTAAGAGGGTTGAGAGAGTTTCTCCAGTCACTGCAGGTTGCCAACCTGAAACATGTTGAGTGTACATAGATGAACCCTGACTCTCAGCTTTCATTGTAAGGCATAAAAATAGCTTCTATACTACAATCCTTTAAACCAGATTTTGGAATACAGAAGTGTATGGGAAAGTTCTGATTTCACAAATACATCTTTAGCTTCAGGTATACAGTCAAGATGGCTGTCCTAATGACTAATGACAGGTGATTGATGGAACTTTCAAAACTACCGTCATTTAGTTCCCTCCCTCCTTTTCTCTCTCTCGCGCTTTCATTCATTCTCTCTTTTTGAATGCTTCATGTTATTGCAGTGCTATTATGCATGTTTTACAATTTCTTTCAATACCATATCACCACTTAATTGTGTGAACAGGACTTGGAAATGGATTTTACAAACAACATTCTCATGCAAAGCATGCTGCACAGTAAATTCACGTAGTCAATGTTTTTAATTGATCTGTCTCTTTCTTTCCTTCACACAGTCTTCCATACATACGTCACCCACATATCATTGTGTGCGTGTATATCATTTGTCACAGTGTAGATCAGCAGGTGGGCAGACAGAGATCTGCACTGACAGTTTAATACATGTGACCCCCAGCCATTACATTCATCCCTTCAATTAATCAGAAGCACCAGCGTTCCCCACTCCAGGGACTAAGAGGAAGAAAAAAGAGGAAGACCCGATTCACTCCTCTCTAATTTGTCCACTAATTAAAACTGTTTTAGCCTGACTGGCCTCCAGCTCTGAGAGAGCTTTAAATTGCAGATTAAAAATAAAAAATAAATCTCACCCAAAATGAATTTTTTTTTGCCATCATGTACCATGGAGGACTATAACCGTGCAGATTTTGGTGTGTTCTTATGCATGATAAAAATATCGAAATAATTCCATTATTGTGGAGCCAAAAAAAAAAGAAAGTTTTTTAAAATAAAATAATGCAAAATAAATACAGATTTATGTCCATTAGAAATATTTATGGTCAGAAGGTTATTTTTGGATGCTGTTTGTGTGTTCTTTGGAGGCTGATTATTCTGTCCTGTGATTATGCATCTATTTGAGAGATTTAACAGAAAGCCTGAGCTGACAGCAGCTTGACTGCGATGGAATTGTGGGAGATGGGAATCACCTGTTCTGTTTTCAGAGCATAGGCCCAAAACGACTCCATGATGTCAGGCTGTGAGCCGTCAGTCAGTCTGTGTCTCGTCGTGTTGTTTTTAGCTCTCAATAATAGTGGCAAAGCAAGCTGCTTCAGAAATAGCAGTATGGACTAAGGGAGTGGCGACTGGTGAATGTTGTCCTATTTTGACACACCACACCCTTGGGCTCATTTTTTTTTTCTTTCCAAAAGTGTTTCTGTTACTGGTAGATTACAGCACGAGCAATGCCAGTGTCATCCAAAGAAACCCTTTTTATTATATATATTTTAATTATTTAAAATACTTTTAATGATAAAAATGTATACCTATAATGCATCGTTATTTATTTTAGATATCTATATAGAATCTATAATATACTGAATAATAATTTTTAAATAATTTCTAGTCTATTTAAAATATATAATATAATAATATATAAATAATAATAATAATATAACTAATAATTTATATAAATTATAATATTGCAATAATTAATAATATAATAAAATATATAATACAATAAACTTAAATGTAAAAATAAAGAAAAAGGGTGTTATTAACGTAAGACAAAATCAACTGTTATGTAAAATTCTCAAATTAAATAGTGAAAGAAATCAATCTGAATGGTAAGTTTTTCTTACACTGTACATTTTAAAAAATGTCATAATTAAATTAATTCAGATTGAATAACTCCACTCAGCTAATCTACATGAGGAATAATGAAAATGTATGAAATGTAACTCTAATTTATGGAATTATTGGTAACACTTTAGTAGACTATAAGGACCAGTTCTCTCACTTATTAGCATGACTATTATTAACATATTGGCTGTACATATAAAGCACATATATTCTGCATGACTATATTCTACATCCCTAACCCTAATACCTAAACTTAACAGCTACCTTACTAACTATTAATAAGCAGCAAATTAGGAGTTTATTGAGGCAAAAGTCGTAGTTAATGATTTGTTAATAGCAAGAATTGAACCTTAAAATAAAGTGTGACTGAATTATTAAATAATAACAAATTAAAATAATTATTCATTGAATAGTTTTGAAGGGATTGTCCACTAAGGGCCTATAAGTTACATTTTTAGACTTACTTTCCAATACAGACACCCTGCCTAACAGAGGAATTAAAGAATTAAAACATTCTTTTTATAGTATGTTCCTGGTGTGGTTCTGATGTCAATGGAACATCCCAGAGCCCCGTGATGCCCATTCCCCAGTCCATGCGGAACACACCCGCTCCTGCAAAACATCTCTCATAGTCAAAACACACAGCTGAACATTTTTCTAAGAAGTGTCGGCACCAGAGGGGTTATAGAGAGTGTGAGGGTTAGAGAGAAACAAATGTGGAGGATCAAGTGTGTGTGAGAAGAGACGATGTGCATGCGGATGGCATTCGTGGTTTGAACGCACGTGCTTAAGTGTGTGTGAGAGATTGACAGACCAGTTATTTGCTAATTCAGTATTTTATTTTATTTGTATTATTATATAATTATGATTTGCAGCATTGTGCATGCATATATGGATATTATATGCGTATAAATGAATGTTTGGACCTGACAAAAGAAACAGACTAAATGCAATATAAAGGAATAGTTCACCCAGAAATGAACATTTGCAGAAAATTTACACACAATTAGGCCAATCCATGTAGATTAATTTGTTTTTGTTTTGTTTTTTTTTTCATCTGAAAAGATTTGGAGAACTTTAGCACATCAGTGGATCTGCAGTGAATGGGTGCCATCAGATTGAAAGTCCAGCTGATAAAAACATCACAATAATCCACAAGTAATTCTCAAAACTCCAGTCCATCAGTTCACATCTTGTGAAGTGAAAAGCTGCATGTTTGTAAAAAAAAAAAAAAAAAGGCATCAAGGCGTTTTAACTATAAACCATTACTTATGGCCAAAATATGAGTCCATAATCCATAATAACGCTTCCTCCAGTGAAAAATGCTTGTTGTCCTCTCACATCAAAATCCACAACATAACTGTTTTGGACTGTTTTTATATTTTATAAATGGTACTTGATCTGAATATTTCTCTCCTGATTCGGACAAGACATCTTTTTCACTGGAGAAAGCAATATTATGGATAGAGGACTTTATTTTTAGCCGTAAGCAATGGTTTGAAGTTAAAAAAAAAAACGTCTTGATAAATTCGTTTATTACAAACACAGCTTTTTGCTTCAAAAGACATTAATTGATAGACAGGAGTCGAGTTGTGGATTATTGTTATGTTTTTATCAGCTGTTTGGACTCTTATTCTGACGGTACCCATTCACTGCAAAGGATCCATTGGTGAGCACGTGATATAATGCTAAAGTTCTCCAAATCTTTCATCTCCAAATCTGTAATCTCCAATAAAGAAAAACTCATCTACATCTTACTGTAGATATCATGAGGGTGAGTAAATTTTCAACATATCTTTTGAGTTTTTGGGTGAACTATTCCTTTAAGAACAACTGGCAATTTTTGTGGCCCTCAGACAGGCAGACAGTTAGAGAAGAAGCACAGAGAATAAAAGGTGACAGTGATCAGAGAGGGTTCCACTGGTTGGGCTTTGCCCTTATCACAGGGGCTCTGACGTCCCCCCTGTTCCTCCATTGGAATTGCTAAATCTGACCTTCAACAAGACATTTAAAAATGACCCCAGATTGGTTTTTCTCTCCCGGTGCTGTTCCAGAGGCCTCTTTCACTCTGTAGACAATGAACTGGTCATAACTCCTGAAATAAACTACGGTTGTGTTGTGAATGAAGATAAATGTAAAATGCTGTGTATCTCTATAGCTTTTAGTGACAAGATGCTTTATTACCATCCCATCTGACCCCATCCTAAGGCAGTCTGCCCTGGACATAAAGAACATGTTTATTTAATATCAAATAGGTGTTTTTTCCCCCAGCAAGAGCTGCTGAAAGAACGCTGAACAGTGGGGTAACATGATGAATACGAAATGTTTGTTGAACTGCAGATATGTATTTATATCTGTAAACCAGTCTTCATTGAAATACAGTACAATGTGCAAGGCTGTCAATAAAACCTGAAAGCAAAATATTATTTATTTATTTAATACATCATTTAGAAAGTAGTGCAACAAAATCTTTTTTTTTTCTCTCATTTATTTTATATTTTATTTAATTAAATAAATTCATTTTAAAATGAAAATGTTTAGATGAATGCAAAACAATATTAAAATACTAATAAAAAACAATTTAAATAAAAATGCAATTTAGGCAGTACTGCATGAATATTATATTTGACCTAAATGCCTTCTGTAATGGAGTTTTTCTGGTCTGACATTTGAAAAAAACCTCTAAGAGCTGATCTTACATTGTAATGGTACAGCAGATTACTTTAATGTTTGGTGTTTGACGCAGAACAAACCCATTAAGCACATGTTTAATGTGGTTTCTTCTTACAGAAAGAATGCAGAAAGCCTAGAAGTGGTGGTAGGAATTAGAATGGTCAGATAAGAGGCTTTCGTACGGTTTGCAGAAGCTTTTTCTGAGATCTTTAGTTTGTGGACTCAGAGCTATAGTCTCGTATCTGTGTTGTGCCTTAAAGCCCTTTAAGATTTATCCACCAAACACAATGAATCAAAAAGAAGTTTAGCTGGTCCATTTATCCTGATCTGAACCTGCGCAGGGGCGTATAAGTGTGTGAAAAGAAGGTTTAGAGATGAATTCTAAATACTGGTCTTAGTGCTTCAGTCCACATAATGGTATGCCAAAGTCTTCCCAGCTAACAAAAATGTCAGAACATTCTCAGAACATTCTAAATGTCATTTTTAAAAAGTTTTAAAAACGTTAAGTGAACTTTCCATTTTTATTATTTTGCAAACATTATGGAAGTGTTGCTATTGAATGTTTTCTGAACATTCTGAAACAAGTGGCAACATTAGTTGAACATTTCTAGAAAACACATTAATTGAACAATGTATAAATAATGTTTTGTGCACATTTTTGTGAACATTTATTAAAGACCTGATATTTTTGAAAGAACATTCTATTCACTTTACTGGAAGAACATTTGTTGATAACTTTTAAAGAACCTTGCTGGAACTTTCTGAGCACATTCCCTGTTAGCTGGGGTTTTCTATGTCAGGAGATGAAAAGAACTTTGAGGTAAAGCAAAACTTCTAAAAGAAACCGTAAATTGCTGGTGAGGTCTGTAAGACTAAACAAACAGTATAATCATTGCAATTTCAAGCAGAACTTCATTTCCTTTTGTCCATTCCCAGTTTTCATTTTTAAACCACATATCAAATAAATATTTCTCTATTTTGGGAAAACAACTACCCAAACAATATAATTTCAACCGTACATCAGGATGAAATTATTGCCTTGACTTCAGTTAATCATATTTATTGACATTTCCACAGAAAACTGAGCATAGCAAATAATGAAAACCTGTCCTCATGCAAGGCTTAACAACATATAATCATTGTTCGCCAGCACCTGAATTCTGAAGAGGCATCACTATCGAATTAGTTGAGGGAGAAAATCATCAGGACGAGTTGTTTTGGGCTGCTGCTTCCACTACAATCACACACACTGCTCTGGTTGCTGTTACGGCCAATTTGAAAGGCTGTCAAATTTCAATAGCATTGAATAATCACTGTTTGTTCAGGTCTGATTGCGAGAGGCATACAGGGACATGGTTTGGCACAGTTAACGTGGTTTATTTGTTCATATTTCACTCTCTCTCCGTTCTGATTTTCTGAGAATATCAAGAAAAAAATCCTTAACAAGCTTTACCTAAATAACTGATTCACTGGAGAGACACACTGCGTTCACACACACAGAAATGAGTAACTAATTTTTATTTCCCACATATTTGTTGATGCAGAAATTCTCAGTCCCAGGATCATTACAGAATATTTGCTGCAGCAATTATCTCTATATAAATATGCAGACAAGAATTCACACTCCATGCACACATGCTTGTGCACAAACAAATATATTCACACCCTTCTGCATTTGTAATTGTAATTAGTGTGGACATACAGTATATGCAGTGTCTTAATTAAGACCTAAAAAACTTAAGACCAAAAAATACCCCTGTAAGAAGATTTAGGATCAGAACATTAAATTGTAAAATGTTTATTAAAGGATAAACATTATTTTATTTTATTAGTTTTAAGAGTTTTTACTTTTTTAAAATAAATAAGATATGTCTAGTGTCCATTTGTCATTTTGAAAATCGGAGAAAATGTATTAACATTTGGCAGTATGATTAAATAATGAGTCAGGAACATGATCTTTTTATTTATTTATTTATTTTTTTTTTTTATTGGTAGATATTACAGTATATTCCCAGTAGAGAAATAAAAGGTCAGGTCATGTGCACTGCATTGTGGGATATTCCACACAATAATCTTGGTTGTATACAGAACAGTAATCCATATAAAATGTGCATACTGTGCACATTATGCAGTATATGCTGCAAATTAAAAAGTTTCAAAGACATTTCAGTCATAGTCTGTGTGTTAATGTATGGGGGTGTGGCTTTACAAACCAATTGGCCAGTGGGAGATTGGACTTCATCTTCATGTTTCAGATTATGGGTGAAGAAAAAAGAAACAGCAGGGATTTGATCCCAAAACTGACATGAAACAGCAATACAGGAATGTGTTTATAAACTCATGTAAAAGCAATTTCACACATGACAACATGAATGTGGAATCTGCCATTGTTCTTTAATTTGGCTTCTTTCACAACAAACGGAAGACTGACAGGTGGAAAAATTAATTAATGGAGCAGATATGTAAATATGTTAGCAAGCCCTGTGAAGCAGAGGTTAAGATACGCTAACCACAGTGAGCTCAGAGAGATAGAAACAGTTACTAGGAAAATAAATCATTAGAAAAAGATGTAATAGGAAACAGACTGTAGGTAAATTGCAAATGGGGATCAGAGGAAGACAGATTCATACTTGCATTTATATTCTCAGAGGCTTTCTCTCCAAAGCTATTTGCAGGAAAGTGAATATGCACTTTAATAAATTATTTTTGTTGGTAGTCGAGATGCTTGAGAACTAGTGAAACCACATAATGTCAATAAAAAGATATGCCAATGCTTTTTTTTTTTTTTTTGCAGCTGTAATTACACAGGGGATATGTTTGTTTAAAATGATCAGAGATAATGGTTAGATAATGGATGGTTTTAAACAAAGAAACTCATAGTACACTAACAAGAGCAACAACACTGAAATTACAGAGCATTCTGAGGTTAAGAGCTTTATGTAAGGGCACAGTGGTGGTTTACTTTTACTTTAACCTTTATTTAACCAGGCAAGTTAATTAAGAACAAGTTCTTATTTACAATAACAGCCTGGCAGGAGAATTAATATCTCCTGAGACATACAAACATATTTCACAATACATAATTCACGTAAAAAAAAAAAAAAAAAAAAAAAATCTCAGTTAAAACATTTACAGGTCGAGGTCAAAGCACTCACTAGTAATTTTTTAAATGCACATACTGTAATATTTGTCTCCAATTTCAATAACTTTTGTAGCATATTCCAATCATTTTGGCAGCAAATTCAAATGCGGAATGACCAGAAGTAGTTTTCTTTCTAGGAATAACCAAGGAAATATAATTCGATGATCTAGTTATGGTATTTCATAGGTCATTCCCAGCTATGAACCTTAAACAGTTCTTTAAAGATGATGGGTGCAGTTTTTAGATGCAAAATCAATGTTAGTTTAGTATTATTTATACACCATTATAGTATTTGTTAATTTTTATTTTTATATTTGCAGTTTTCATTTGAATTTACATTTTTAGTATTTTCTGTGATTAAAAAAAAAACTACATTTATTTTTTTTAAGTTTTATTTTATTTCATTTTATTTTATTTTATTAAAAATGTGTCTAGTTACAACATTGAAAATTATTAATGTGCATTGTTAATCCAGTTTTGTCTAAAAATGTCTTAACATTTGGCAGGTTGATCAAACAATGAGCCAGGAAAGTGATCTTAAATATTGCTTACATTTTAAATATCTTAATTATTTGAGTTTTAGTCATTTAACATTTAGTAGTTTTGTTATTTCCTTATTTGCATTTTTTAGTTCTATTTAGCTTTATTTTAATTTCAGTTTTAGTCATTTTAGTTCATTTCAACTCGAATAACAAGCAAAATTAGTAATAAAATGAACAGTAACAATACTGGTATATCAGAGTGATTATGCTCCAGTAGTTTAATCTCTTTCATCTGTCAGTCTTGCAGTAGGATGGCTAATGCATCGCAGCCCTTGTTTCATCACTTTTAATATGATGCTGTAGCTTCTGTACTGGCATTAATCTGAAGTTGTCTGCTGAGCTCTGTGCGTAGTAGATAATGTGCTTCGGTGCCATCCAAGTGCCAGCTGTGCCAGACACTGCCCAGACTGGAGCCTATAACTGGGTTTATTTGGCTACAGTCTTCTGCTCATGATTTCTAACCAAAGCCTGAACATAACCATTGTACAAAACTAAAAGCTGAGCTGATTAGCAAGGAAAGAGTCTCATATAATTCTTAAAATCTTTTGAACAGTAGTACAGAATTTGTATTGATTCCTTTCTGAACTGTTTCTAATCACAGGCACGCATGTAGGTTGAACCATTACAGAAGAGTCCCTGGTGGACAGTTTTCTAAATATTCCCGTATTTCCCAGGAAAGGACATTTATCACAGTTAATTCCCTCATCTTAATTATATGTGAAATGAGACAAAGAAAAGGCAGCAAGCGTGAGCTGCAGTAATTAGTTGCAGTGCAGTAATTGATATTGTTCTGTTTCAGTGACTGAAGTCATCCGCATATAGTCAAAGCCCCTTTCATTAAGTTATCAAAACAGCCGCAGCCATTACATGCTCAATTATAGAAGAGTGTTGGATTCTTTTCCTGCTAATCTCTTGCATTGAAAAAAGGTGATAAGTGAGAAAAAGGCTGAAATTGACTTGAGCAATTAGTAGAACAACTTATAAAGGTGTTGGTGTTTGCAATGAAAGCAGAAAATCACTTAGGAGAAAGCAATCAGACAAGAAAGAAAGAAAGGAAGGGTGGATGGTTGAAAGAATGGAGGAAAGAAAAGAATGGAGGAAGGAATATAATAGAGGATGGATGAATGGATTGATCAATGGAAAGACAGAACAAAAGGGAGGAAAGAGTAAGGAAGGATGGAAGGAAATGAGTAAAGAAAGGATGGAGAAATTAAAAGAATGGAGAAGGAAAGGAAAGAAGAAGGAAATATGGATGGATGGGAGGAAATTAGAAAAGAAAAGAATGGAGTAATGAAAAATTGAGGAAAAATGGAAAGAAGGATGGTAGGATGGATGGATAGACGGACTGCTGGAAAGAAACAAAGAAAGGGAGGAAAGAGTAAGGAAGGATGGATGGATGGATGGAAGGAAATGAGGAAAGAAAGGATGGAGAAAGGAAAAGAATGGAGAAGGAAAGGAATCAGAATCAGAAAGAGCTTTATTGCCAAGTATGTTTGCACATAGAAGGAATTTGTTTTAGTGTCACAGCTTCCGGTACACAGAGACGACAACAACAACAAACATATAATAAAAAAATAAGATGTGAACAAAAATACTCATATATATATATATATATATATATATATATATATATATATATATATATATATATATATATATATTACAAAAAACAAAAACAAAACAATAATAAATTGTATGTACAGGTGAGCTATAGATAAAATAGAATATAAATAGTATAAAAGAATAAGAAATAAGATGAAGGATGTACTTGGATGTAGGGTGACAAATAAATATCAGGTTATTGCACATTTTTATTGCACAGTGGGAGAACATTTAACTGTTCATGAGTTAGATTGCCTTGGGAAAGAAACTGTTCTTGTGCTTGACTGCCCTGGTATTCGGTGCTCTGTAGCGCCGACCAGATGCCAAAAGTTCAAAAGGGAGATGGCTTGGATGTGAGGGATCCAGAGTGATTTTTTGGAGCCCTTTTTCTTACTCTGGATGTATACAGTTCTTGGAGGGTGGGCAGCAGAGCACCAATGATACATTCAGCAGACCGGACTGTCCTCTGTAGTCTTCTGATTTCTGTTTTTGTAGCCGAGCCAAACCAGACAGTTATTGACGTACACAGGACAGACTCAATGACGGCTGAGTAGAACTGTGTGAGCAACTCCTGTGGCAGGTTGAATTTCCTCAGCTGGTGAAGGAAGTACAACCTCTGCTGGGCCTTTTTAGCAATGGAGTCTATGTGAGTGTTTCACTTCAGGTCCTGAGAGATGGTGGTGCCCAGGAACCTGAATGTCTCCACTGCAGCCACAGTGCTGTTCATGATGGGTAGTGGGGGGAGTGCAGGGGGGTTTCTCCTGAAGTCCATGATCATCTCCACCGTTTTGAGCGTGTTGAGCTCCAGGTTGTTATAACTGCACCAGATAGCCAGCTTTTCAACCTCCTGTCTGTAAGCAGACTCATCATCGTCCTGAATGAGGCCGATGACTGTGGTGTTGTCTGCAAACTTCAGGAGCTTGACAGAGGGGTCTTTAGAGGTGCAGTCGTTGGTGTACAGGGACAAGAGCAGTGGGGAGAGAACACAGCCCTGAGGGGCACCAGTGCTGATGGTGCAGGAGTTGGATGTGAATTTACCAATTCTCACTAGCTGTTGCCTATCTGTCAGAAAGCTGGTGATCCACTGACAGATAGAGCTAGGGACAGAGAGCTGGGTTAGTTTGGTCTGCAGGAGTGTTGGGATGATGGTGTTGAAAGCGGAGCTGAAGTCCACAAACAGGATCCTCACATAAGTCCCTGCAGATGTTGCAGGATGTAATGCAGTCCCATGTTGACTGCATCATCTACGGATCTGTTTCCACAGTAAGCAAACTGCAGGGGGTCCAGTAAGGGTCCAGTGATGTCCTTCAGATAATCCAACACCAACCTCTCAAAAGACTTCATGACCACAGATGTTAGAGCCGCCGGTCTGTAGTCGTTAAGTCCTGTTATCTTGGTTTCTTTGGGATGGGGATGATGGTGGAGTGTTTGAAGCAGGCAGAGACTTCGCACAGCTCCAGTGATCTGTTGAAGATCTGTGTGAAGATGGGGGCCAGCTGGTCAGCACAGGTTTTTAGACAGGCTGGTGTGACACCGTCTGGGCCTGGTGCCTTTCTTCTCTTGTTTTTTCTGAATACCTGACGCACATCATCTTCACTGAACTGAAGTGCAGGAGTGGGGGAGAGGGGGGTTGCAGGAGGTGCTAATGGTTGTGTGGAGAGATGTTCAGAGCAGGTGTGGTGTGTTAGACTGGGAGTTTCAAATCTACAGTAAAACTCATTCAGGTGTTCAGCAATTTGTTGATTGGCCTCAGTGCTGGGGGATGGTGTCTTGTAGTTGGTGATGGCTTTCAGACCTTTCCACACTGATGCAGGATCATTGGCAGAAAACTAGTGCTCTAGCTTTTTAGCGTAGCTCCTCTTAGCTACTCTAATCTCCTTAATCAGTGTGTTTCTGGCCTGATTGTACAAGACTCTGTCTCCTTTCCTGTAGGCGTCCTCTTTGGCCTGACGAAGATGTCTGAGTTTTACTGTGAACCATGGCTTGCCATTATAGAATGTTAAAGGAGTCCTGGTAGGGATGCATAAATCCTCACAGAAACTGATATATGAAGTTACAGTCTCTGTGAGCTCATCCAGATTGTTGGTGGCAGCTTCAAAAACACTCCAATCAGTGAGGTCGAAACAGGCTTGTAATGCCCGCTCTGTTTCGTTAGTCCATCTCTTTACAGTCTTTACTGCAGGTTTAGCAGATTTAAGTTTTTGCCTGTAAGTTGGTATAAGATGAACCAGACAGTGATCAGAGAGCCCCAAAGCTGCCCATGGGACAGAGTGATATACATCCTTTATTGCTGTGTAACAATGATCCAATATATTACTGTCTCTGGTGGGACGTGTAACATGCTGTCTGTATTTTGGTAACTCACGGGAGAGATTTGGTTTATTAAAGTCCCCGAGAATGATAAGGAAAAAGGAAATATGGATGGATGGAAGGAAATGAGAAAAGAAAAGAATTAAGTAATGAAAAAATGGAGGAAGAATGGAAGGATGGATGAATAGATAGATGATAGGAAGCTGGAAGAATGGAAAGGAGGAGGAAACACGGAAGGAAGGATGGGTGAAAAGATGGGAATGGAGGATACAAAGAATGATAGAAGGAAGAAGAATGTAAAGAAGTAAGGAATGAAGGAAGGATGGAAGGATCTGAGGAAAGAAAAATTAAGGAAGGAAATAAGTGAGGAAGAAAAAGGAATGAAAAGAGAAAATATGGATGGGATGGATGGATGATGGAAAGAAAGAAGCAAAGGGAGGAAAGAGTAAGGAAGTATGGATGGATGGATGGATGGAATGAAATGATTAAAGAAAGGATGGAGAATGGGAAAGGAAAGGAAAAGGAGAAGGAAATATGGCTGGATGTATGGATGGATGATGGAAAGAAAGAAGCAAAGAGAGGAAAGCGGATGGATGGAGGGAGGGAGGGAGGGAGGGAGGGAGGGAAATGAGGAAAGAAATGGTGGAGAATTGAAAAGGAAAGGAAAGAAGTATGGCTGGATGGAAGGATGATGGAAAGAAAGAAGCAAATAGAGGAAAGAGTTAGGAAAGATGGATCGGTAGAAGGAAATGAGGAAAGGATGGAGAAAGGAAAAGAATGGGAAAGGAAAGAAGGAAATGCATACAGATGGAAGGAAGTGAGGAACAAAAAGAATGGAGAAAGGAAAAAGGAGGAAGAATGGAAAAAAGGAAAAATGGATTAATGGATGGAAGGATGGAAGCAAGGTGGGAGAATGGAAAGGAGGAGGAAACATGGGAGGACAGGAGGAAAGAAAAGAATGGAAAGATGAAGAAATATAGAGGGAGGAAAGAAGAAAGGGAATGATGGACAAAGAAAGAAGGATGAATGAATGGTTGAAGGGAGTAAAAAATGGAGGAAGGAAAAAGAATGGAGGAAGAACAGAAGGAAGAAAGGATGGATGGATGAATAGAAAGAAAGAGAAGAAACGAATGGAGGAAGGATAGAAGAATGATAAGAAGGTAATATGGAAGAAAGAAAGAATAATTAATCGAAGGATGAATGAAGAAAGAAAATAAAATAAAAATAATCTTATGCTGCAAATGATACATTTTTCTTTAAATGAGGAAACACTTTTGAGTGTTATTTCACAAAATTACAAGATGTTTGCAGAAATGATTTATAAAATATCAACTCCAAGAAACAAATTACATAAATATGTTGATTCAAACAGCCACGTCCCGTTTGAAGTCTTTCATACTTCCTCCCACTTATTTTGATCCAGACATCAGAGCGTGTTTTTGTGGATAGTCCTTAGTCAGAAAGGGGGTTTTACTGGCTTTCAGGCGCTGCACATTGTGGGCTGTTCTGACCCGCTCCTCTTCTCAGAACGCAACAGAATTTCTCCCCCGCTGTGGAGGCAGTGAGGCCACTACTTCAACTGTGGGCTAAACTCAAACTTCGTCTCTCCGACAGTACTCTCCACGAGTCCCTGTTGCCCGCCTGTTTGGAGGCTGAGGAATCCTGGGAGGCTCCTGACGTGTTTATGCTGGAGCGGAGAGGGTTACGCAATGCAGTTACTGATGGAGAGTGACTCTAATGCACACCTGGAGTGGCTCTTGTGCGTCTGGGAGGGCTCTTAAGGGGAACAGGGCCACACCTTTGAAGAGCAGGTGCCGGGGGCCATTAGGAGCACCACTCTGCAAAAAACCCCAGTGGAAATGCAGACAGGACAAATACTTACACTCATCCATTTGACTCTCAAAACTATTTAAGGAATAATTCATCCTGTAATGGAAATTATGTCATGATTTGCTCACCATATGATTTTCTTCTGTGGAGCACAAAAGAACATTTTAATGAATATTTGGCTGGGTACATTCACTACAGTAGCAGTACATCTTGACTTATTTTAAACCCCTCTGGAGCCGTGGAGTACTTTTTATGATGGATGGATGCACTTTTTTGGGCTTCAATATCTCAACCCCCATTCACTGCCATTATAAAGCTTGGAAGAGCCAGGACATTTTTTAATATAACTCCAATTGAGTTTGTGTGAAAGAAGAAAGTCATATACACTTATGATGGCTTGAGGGTGAGTAAATCATGGGGTAATTTTCATTTTGATGAAATATTCCTTTAATGCTAAATGAGACACCAAAGTGTCTTAGCAAAATTAATACATATGGCTCACTGATCATTTTGAAAAGATAATCCAATATTTAAGCAGTTTTAAAAGTAAAATGTAGCTGCCCTTGTGCCATATAACACTTATACCACAGTCCATAGGCACCTTAAATGCTTTTTCATAATGATGACAGAATTTTCATTTGTTCATTCATTTGGTTGAAGTATTGCTTTAAGGAAAAAGCAATGTTGGACCCCATTGACTTGCACTGTAATTAAAAAAAATAAATCAATAAAAAAACAAATAAAGGTAACACTTTACTTATAGTCTTTATGTATAATGTATTGTAAAAGTAGTTTTGATGCATTAATTATGCCTTGTAATGCACCTTATGTTGCATTGTACAATCTTAACTACAATCTTAACAAACTAACTAACTAACTAAATACATAAAATAAAGTAAAACAAAATAAAACATAAATCATTTTCAAAATATCTTATTTTGTGTTCAAGAGTTTCCAAGTCATAAGGTGAGTAAATAATTTTCATTTTTGGGTAAACTATCCCTTTGAAGTATGAACTGTCTCAGAGATTTCTTGTAAAAAAAAATCTCAAGAGAGCTGAAATAAACAAATGACACTTGTTGACACATTATTATTATTATTATTATAGCATAAATTATAATATAGATATATGGTTAGTATAGTGCAGATCATTTGGTCTTGGATCTCTACATTTGCAGAGATCTCTTCTGAAACTGCTATGTAAAGCAAATCTGAGAAGCCAAAGATTTAAGCATAGTTCCCAATTGCTCTCTATTTAGTCTCATTGAGATTGTGTGTGCGTGTCTTTCATGGGACTTTTCACTTTTAGTTTTCAAATAGAGAAGATGGTACAACACGTTGCTGTCAGGATACCATTGTGCATTTTGTGAGTTGAGGTCATGCCTGGCTGAGAATTTCGCTTTGCAAGCCGATAAGACAGCACATCTTTAGTGCATGCTGATATTTCGACAGGTCCAGGGTGAGAGCTTAAGGCTGTATCAGCGTTCACATCACAAATGATGAATTCAAGTTGAGTTGCACACTGAAAGACCGCAAGGATGCGAACACATTCATTTATCAACAACATATTAGCAGTTGTAAAAACAGTTTGCCACATATGTCATGACAGTATAGCACATGCATTCATCTCAGCACATTCGGTTTTCACAGCTCTCTAGTTTTTGCTGTTTATATTTACACGTCATTACCTCAATGTTATGTTTTGGACAGAGTGTCAAAGCCTGTCACAAACTGTCAGTTCATACATGCATTAATTAAATGTATATGGTGAATTAATCACAGTTATCACACTTTGTCAAATCAACATATGTTTTCACCCAGTACATTATTTTGTTTTAAGCAAATATAAAATTCTGTCATCATTTACTTGCTCTCGAGTCATTCCATATGGTAAAATATAGATTATGTTGTAGAAAAAATATTTGTAACAAGTATTTGTAATTCTTTTAAATTTACTAGCAGTTTGAGTGAAACTGGTTTCTAAACCATTTTTTTCAGTGAAGGTGAATTTTTGAAGAACATACTGACCATTAGTTTCAATATGATGACAGTAAATTAGCAAAAAAAATGATGCAAAATCACCATAAAATTATCATAAAAGTGGTCAATATGATTTATACGCATTATTCTAACTCTTTTGATGTTGTTCGATTGCTTTGGTTGATGAACAGACTGAAATTGAACTCATTATTCACTAATAATTTCTTTTAATTTTGGGCTGTTAATTGCTGTGATTGGATCATTGAATCATTGAGTTGAACTTGAGAATGAATCATTCAGAATGTTTTTTTGAACTAGATCAACTGATTCATTAAAAAGATCAAACTCAAACAATGATTAGTTTATTGTTCTATTCTGTAAAGAAGAAGAGTTCAGTTCGATTTCCAGAGAATAAAACCAACCTGATCTCATGACGAAAACGTACCTGTGGGAACTTTTTTGCAAGACGTGAAATAATTGTTTTTTTCCCCAGAACAGATGAACGTATATATGGTACATTTTATGTGACGTTGGTTTTGTACGTGTCACTGCAGTTCTGACTTGAAATGTCTGTTGAGTTGCGCTGTAAGTATAATGCTCTGTGACATTTTAAAATAACATACCATCTGCACTACACTTAAACCTACCCGATAGTATGAACAAAAGCAAATATCACGTAAAAACGCAATCGCAAGCATCCCATTTTAGCTTGTTTTTCCATCTTTCAACTCTTTCATCGTGAGTCATGTTTTTGAAGGGATTCGTACCCAAGGATTCCGCATCCTACTGTAAGTCCAATTCCATGCCAGCTGAGCTAACGAGCAAGCTTCTTACATCCGGAAAGCAAAACATATGGAGCTGTAATCATAACTGTGGATGAAAACAATTACAAGTGCTCACTGTTTTACCGCCTCTAGTGTTCATTTCTGTTGGAAACTGCAGTGATATGTACTTATTGGTACGTATTTTGCATCTTGCGTTCCCACAGGTACCGTTTCGTCATGAGATCAGGTAGCATAAAACATTGCTCAAAGCTCTCGTATGGATTCAGAAGAATTACTTTAATGATACTTTGTAGTTATTTTGTTATTTTGAAGCTTGACAGCCCACATTCATTTTCATTACTAAACACAATATTCCCACAATATTCTTCAACATTTCTCGTTTTTTGTTCCATGGAAGAAAGAAACCCACACGGGTTTTGGGGCAACATAGCTTGTTCCTTAAATCAGCCCTTCTGTCCAGACCAGAGCTTCAGCCTCTCCAGCACCATCTCTTTAGATACACTAAATACAGATGGTGACCTACGCCAAGATACATCTCCAAGTATCTTTGAGTAGGTCACCATCTGCCCCATGTTTGCGTGCATCTGCTCTCTCACCTGGGAGTTTATTTATGTTGAGAGGTTGGAAGGTCATTAAAGGTCTCAATGCCGCCACAATGATGGATCCAAGAAAGGACAAATGCGTTCCACACCACGGTTCATAGCCCTGAAAGTCAGGGAGAAAAATACCCATCATTCAGGCAACATGATCCTGGGAAATTGAACATGATGTGGAAGCGGGCTGACCTACTGCATTATTTCGCCATGTTCTCAGACTCCGGTCTCTTGCATCTCATCCATGTGAACAGGAACGGACTGGTTGCGTTTCTGGGCCAGTGTGTGAGGCATTTTACATCGTACTGAAAAGGCCATTTTGAGAATGTGATTTCCACAGGAAAGACAAATGGGCTCTAAGATGCACTCCCTATGATGCAGTGCAGAGATACTGCTCTGCGTGAGCCAGGGAAAACGTGTGTCGCTATAAATCTTGTGTGTCATATGCCGAGAGGAATTCCGTAATCCTGAGATTTTTGGGAGGGTGATCATTTTTCTTCCCCTTGCTCTCAATTCATGCCGGAAAAGGGAAAATTAAAAATGGATCGCAGGTGATTCATCATCGCAGGTGCGCCTGGAAAACCACCTCATTACGAGGACTGAAACTGAAAAACGACACAATTCAAGATTTTACTCAAGTACAGTGGAAATATATGATACTACATGATGCATCATCTACATATAGAATAGCATTGGAAAATTGAACAGTCTGTTGAAAAGATGAGAATATTTCCATAATGTCAGAGAGCAACTCTTTTTATCTGATTTGATTTGATTTGATTTTAGATTTTAGTTTAGTTTAGTTTATTGCCTTTTCACTATTAGGTTTATTATATCATCTCTCTCTCTCTCTCTCTCTCTCTCTCTCTCTCTCTCTCACTCTCTCACTCTCTCTTTCTCTCTCTTTCTCTCTCTCTCTATCCATCAATCGTTCATTCGTTCATTCATTTGTTTTTCTTTAATACTCAATAGAATGGAATAGAAAATTGAATAATACTTTTCTGTTAAAAAGATGAGAATATTTCCCATATGTCTGAGAGCAATTTCTCATATTTTAATTTATTTTAGTTTAGTTGAGTTTAGTTTATTGCCTTTTTAGTTTAATTATATCATCTATCTATCTATCTATCTATCTATCTATCTATCTATCTATCTATCTATCTATCTATCTATCGTTCGTTCGTTCGTTCGTTCGTTCGTTTGTTTTTATTTAATACTCAATAGAATGGAATAGAAAACTGAATAATACTTTTCTGTTAAAAAAGATTAGAATATTTCCCATATGTCTGAGATAAATTTCTCATTTTATTTTATTTTATTTTATTTTATTTTATTTTATTTTATATGAAGATTTCATACTCACTAGGCTGCAGTATAATGTAGTATGATGTACTTTTTTAACTCCTCATTTTTAACAAAGCATTAATAGTGCAAGAGATTATATTCTCCATTAATTTCTGTGAAGGCAGATGCTATAATATATATGTGGATTTTCAGATCTGCAAACTGCATTTGCAGTTTCATTTTTATATATTAAAATAGAGAGTGGCAAATTGCCGAATTTTTAAGACATTTCACAGGTGTTGTAGTGCATTTTCTTCCATGCTTTAATGGATGTCTTAGCATAACTAAAAACATTTGGTATTGCTTAAAAATCTGTTCCATTCTGTAAGTCAATGTGAGGCTACGGTTTGTTCATAAAGTGTGCAGTGGCTGATGGAGGTGGCCTCTCGGGAAAGAGAGGGATTATAGCCTATTAATTTTGGTTTATTTTTGTCTCTTATTGTATTTGCCTGCATATCTTCATGGCTTCAATGCTTAGGGTCTAATGGCAATGCTAATGTATTCTAAGTCCCTGAGGCATGAAACTGTTCTTGCTTTGTATTGTTATCCATTGAGTATGACAGTATGCATTCTCCCTGCAATTAAATCAAGATGTTGTGCTGATGTAGTCAAAGTGTGGGTCGGCCCGTAGAACTCAATTTGAATATCTGCCTATCACTCGCCATTGCCTGTTTATTTACCTTCCCCTCTGTTAGCGCTTTGTCCTTGTCAGAACAAATGGAGTCAGAACCACTGATGAAGGTTACATTTAAACATGGCACAGCTAACTTATTATAATATAAATATAAATCACTTTTATTTCAAAACATGCTTGTAGCCTGAGTGTATGTTAAAATAGAAAACAGATGACTTTATATAGTTAAATTCAATCCAGTGTTCATTTATGTGCTGTCCAGTGTTATTATAGTTAACTAACACACACACATACATGCAACATTTCCATTACTTGAAATAAAATAAGTGTATATATATATATATATATATATATATATATATATATATATATATATTTGAATTTATATTTCAGCATGTTGGCAACATTTTCATTTAACTTAGCATACAAAATAAAATTTTAAATAAAATAAGAAATAAAAATGAAAACTACATAGACATGTTTAAAAAAACAAAAATTAATAAAAATGAAGAACAATAAATTACTTAACCTTAAATGAAATTTAAAATAAAAATGGAAATATAAACACAAAAACTACATTAAATGCTATTATTATTACTATCATTATTAGTTATTTCATTGTAAAACTAGATTTAAAAAAATTGAAAATAAAACCAAGATTATAAGTTTTACAAGAAAATATTATTTTAGCCTTAGTTACAAATCTTTTATTTTAATGTATTATTTGCCATTTCTTTGTAATTTATTATGAATTTACTAGCAATTTCTGTGTGAGTGCATGTTGATCGTTGATTAAATGGAAAAAATAATGGCATATTTATATGATCATGATCCTAAATTACAGTGAAACACTCTGGGCTTCAGGTTATCAACACAGTTTCCTGCTTGGCTCATTTCAGCTTCTGCAGCCCTGTAATTGGCTAAGAGAAGCTTATTGTCCATGTCAACAACAGAATGTCTTTTTACCGCTTTCCTCTCATTGCCAGGAAGACCAGGGACAGAAAATCTCTGAGGCCATGTGCATATCAGATTCAATTAGAGCCAGATCCATTATTCTCAGAGCAGCTTT
The DNA here is from genome assembly GCA_039654775.1 of Spinibarbus caldwelli. NCBI lineage: Eukaryota > Metazoa > Chordata > Actinopteri > Cypriniformes > Cyprinidae > Spinibarbus > Spinibarbus caldwelli. Next base: position 7,700,812 of record CM077263.1, read on the forward strand.
TAACTTGAATCGTTTTGTTGCTTCGTAACCGCTGCTTTCTGATTTCCTATGCTGCAGTCATACTTAACGCAAATAACTCTGAGTGGGCCAGTTTGAGTTCATTTATATATATATATATATATATATATATATATATATATATATATATATATATATATATATATATATATATATATGCATTACCATTCAAAAGTTTTTTGAATGGTAATGGCTGACTTCATTTGATTAAAAATGCAGTAACATTGTGAAATACTATTACAATTTTAAACAACTGTCTTCTATTTTAATAGGTATTTTAAACTCCTGTGAATAATTTTCAGCAGCCATTACTCCAGTCTTCAGGGTTACATGATCCTTCAGAAATCATTATAATATGCTGATCTGACCTTTTTTTTTATTATGAGTATTGAAATCATTTGTGCTGCTTAATAGTTTTGTGGAAACAATTTTTTTTTTAAGCAGAGAAAGTAAAAAAGAAAATTATTTGAGATAGAGAGACTTTTAATTAATTGAATGCATCCTTGCTGAATAGAAGTAGTCATTTCATTCTTACAGACCCTTTTGAACGGTAGTGTATTCTATTATTATTTTTTATTTATTTGTTTTTTTAAATAGCTGGACATGCCACAAAGCAGTACTGTACATTATAGAATATTTACAGTCTTACACACTTTAATTAAAAATGTGTGTTTATCAAATTTGATAAGGTATCTGTTTTATAGAATGACCCATGGAGAGGACAAGACTGGAATAAGGTCTGTTCAGTCTCGTTGCTGAAGATCAGAGTCTGACAGTCATGAGCTGTAGGAATACACTGAACAGGACAGCCATCTGTGCAGAACATTCTGGAGATCTGCTTCACGCACACACCCATCAACCCTTAATGCTGCATGTAAAATAAAAGAGCCAGCGGATTTAGCCAAATGTACATTGCCAGTTTTACAGCCGTCTCAAAAATCCATGGACAGTCTATTTGCAAATGTTTCTCATTTTCAGTTAGAATTCTGCCCTATATTTTATAAATTCAAGATGATGAAGGTTAGGAAGGTTAGAGTAGATTTTCATAAGAAATAAAGTTGCTCTGGAAGGTGTGGCAGCTGCCACTGCTCTTTGTGCACGTTTATGTGTGTATGCTTGTGCTATACAGACACAAGAATGGAGTCTACAAGTAAGTGTTATATATTGGCTGTCACCGGGTGATTTGTCATTAACGCTGCAAACCGACTTTGTAGACTAGTCTATTACAGAAAAGGAGGAAAAGAGAGTTGCTTTATCTTCTTGAATTAGATTTGTGCTCTTCCCTGGAATGATATTCCAAATGTGTTTTCCTAACTGCTGCGCCGAAAACAAAAGCACAAAGAAAACAAATGTGGTCTTTAGGGTGAGATTGATGAACGAGAGATGTTCATGACTCAGTGGAGGTGTTTTAGAGTTGGGCATCTCTTCGCCAGCTCTCACAGCTTTGCCGAGCTTTTGCTGAAAAAAAAAAAACATGAACATACATTACTGTCAAATCACATTTGATGTTAGCCATACCGAATAAGCTGCAAAGTTACATGATCAGATTGCTCTGAAACTTGTCTGTTTCTGTTTGTCTTGCCATAAAGAAAAAAATGGAACATAAGAAACTCACAAGAAAAAGAGATGAAAGAAAGAACAAAAGACAGAATTAAAAAGAGAAAAATGACAATAGAGGGTGAAAGCAAACAAAAGAGATAGAAAATAACAATAGATAAAATAATAAAGCGAGTAAAACAAACAAAAGAGCAAACAAACTTATTTGAAAGTGAACGACAAAGTAAAATAAAATAATAAACCAATAAAAAACAAACAGAGTTAATTTATGAAAAAACACACATGAAAAAGAAAACAAACTAAAAAGAATATAAATGAAAAGAGAAAAACAGACAAGTGAAAAAACAAACAAAAGGGCACACAAATTCAGTTGAAAGTGATCAAAAGAGAAAGTGAAATAACAAAAGAATTAACCAGTAAATAAATAAATAAATACACATGGAAGAGAAAGCAATCAAACAATGAAAGAATAAAAATGGTGAACAAGAACCATGAAGGCTGATTACTTGCTCACTCTTAAAAAATAACACATGAATGGTTCCATGAAGAACCTTCAACATAAATGGAAATTTACAAGGTTCCATAGAGAAAAAAGGTTATTTTGATTATTTAAATGTTTGTAACTCTTAGAAAATAAATGGTTCATTTAAGAACCGTCCACTGAAAAGTTCATTTGGGGAACCAAAAATGGTGTTTCGCGTTGCATTGCATTTTGGACACTTTATTTTTAAGAGTATATTAGGACTGTAAAATGAGTTTAGTAGGATATTCATAATCGGTTGTAGGTTTACATTCCAATGTAATATTTTGCTTTGTTTGGTTGTTTCCATTGAGCTGTGTAGTTCCAGAAGTGAAATGCTGGTTTGCTGACCACATTCGTTATTGTTGTACCTCTTTGTATTATGTTACTTGCTTCTTTGAAGTCCTTGTTGTCAGGTGCAAAAGTTACTGGTATTGAAATATGTTGACAAAATGAACAAACAAACATCTGCGATATTGACAGTTTAACTATTTAAAGGAAGATCGATGTCTCTGCAGTTCCCATCACTGAGGGAATATTAGTTGAACCGCCACTAATTTGCTGGTGATAGAGAAGAAAATGAAACCAGAGACACATCGTCCTTCTGTGCTAATTCAATAATGGTGACCGATTTAAGAAATAGCAACTAATATTTATGTTTATGGACCCATAACAGACCAGAAAGACAATGCCCAGAGGAGCACTGACAGGTTCTGAGTGTGTTTCCTGTTTGCGGCTATAAATAAAGTGCAGATGTGAGAAGTAAACAAACTGAGTGTGTCGTAGCATGTCGGAGCAGTGAGCTAAGACCACTTTAATGATTCGGAGGGGCCTCAGGGGTCCAGAGTCCAAATGATGATTATCACACCCACTGTAATAACCTCAGCTTTATCATTTCCCTTTCACAGATCCCTGCAGCTTCCGAGGAGAGACATAATCCAGTCAGGATTTGAATGGATTTACCAGGTTTTCTGCAAATAAACATCATCAAGACATCCAAGGGATGGAGAACAGATGGATGACTGGGTGGTTGTGCCTGAACAGGCGAGGATCTTCAGCGAAAATACACAGAACTGCAGTAGAATGTTAAATACACCTATAGCATATATTCAATAATATTGATTAAAATGAAAAAAAGCAAAACAATGTCGTGAATACGGAAGCTGTGCTGAAGAATTTATTTCAGTTTCATAACTTTGGTTTAAAATGTATTAGCATAAAAGCATATAAACAAGTTAATTTTTTGCCTCTGTAAACACACTACTATTCAAAAATTTGAGCTCAGTCCGATTTTTTATTTATTTATTTTTTATGAAGGTTTTTGAAAGAAGTTTCTTAAGGGGCCCTTAAGGGGACATGGTGCTGAAAAATAAAATGAGATGGGAGGAAAAAAAAAATTTCAATGCTGTTGCACTCTCTCTCAAAACTTCTGCATTCCCCCAAGAAATTTTGTGTCCGCTTGCAAAACTTTAGTGATGGAAATGTAATGAGGTAGGAGGAAAAATTATTTCAGTGCTTTTATGAGAGAACACTACTGTTTTGGAGAGAGAACGCAAAGTTTCTCAGGGTAATGCGGTACTTTTGCGAGCAAACGCAAATGTTTTGTGAGCGAACCCAAAGTTTTGCTGGGGAATGCAATAGTTTTAGAAGAGGACGTAAATGTTTGTGAGCGAAATCTCTCTGAAAATTGCTGCATTCGACACAAAGCTTTGTGTTCGCTCACAAAACATTTACATTCTCTCAAAAAAACATTAGGATTCTCTCACAAAAGTATTGTGTTCCACTTAGAAACTTTGCATTTTCCTCCCATCTCATATTTTTTATCCATCACCATATGCCTTTAGGAGCTCTGAAGTATCTTATGCTCATCTAGGCTGCATTTTTTAAATCAAAAATACAGTATAAGAGTCATAGAATCTTTTGTATCATTATCAGTGTTTTTATAGTGCCACTTCTGCTGTATTTAATGCATCCTTACATTAAAAATGTATTAATTTCTTTAATATGTAACATTCCGTTGTTATGCTTTGTGTTTCTCAGGTGCAGAGACAGTGTTCACCACACATGCTAATTCAAGTTGATAGGTGTAGCCACAAGGCTCAAGATGGACCTTTTGAGTTTTTGAATTCTCAGTGATCAGGTAAGCAACGGCATCTTTCTCTATCCATAACAATATAAACAAAGTTTACTGAAGTGGCATTCTGGGTCTAGAGCAATATCTCTGTAGGAGTTAACCATATTGAAAGAGGCTTAAATGTCACAAACACAGCATCTGAAATGAAAACCCAAATGCGCTTCCCAGCGGTTAAGTCATTTTTCAGTATCCACAGTGTTTGCTGTAACAGGTTTAATCAATGGGCTTCATGTCAAATATATGGAAAAGACAAAATGTGCTTATGATAAATAGCTTGTAAGGAGTTGCTTGAAACTAATGTTATAAACACAACCCAATGTGTTTGATATAAATGAGCAATATTAATACTGGCAAACCACCACTACTTCTGTGATTACACAGCTCAACGGTGGTAACACTTATAAACAACACTTGCAAACTTTTTTTACATCATTTCTCAGTCTCTTTCAGTAATTTGATCCAAATCTGCTCACGACCACTGTATAACTGCACTAGAATACTGAGACACGGCTTGAACAGGAGGATGATGCATCATCAAATATACATGCAACATAAGCAAACAAATGTAACTATTTGCTAATTTGGTTGTAGAATATTGTTGTATTGGTGTTTTTAGTTTAGCACAAAATTCAAATTCGATGAATAAGCCCATATGATCCACAATGGGACACAAAGACTCCAGCTGTGAATTTATCCTACACTGTTGGTGTGGGAAGAATTTTCATTCAGAATAGCTAGAAATTTCACAATAATTACAAATTGGCAAGTAACACATTGAAACATGAAATTTTGAAGTAGAAAGACTGAAATGGTATTTTCTTGTAAAATGTACTCCAATAATTTTTGTTTTATGTTTACTTTATTATGTGTTATGAATGTTGACGTTGTATGAAATGTACATTTAATTTACGGAAATATTGCTGACATATCAGTTTTTTTTCTCCCCAGAACTGGACAATTGCGAGTTTATATCTCACAATTCTGAGAAAAAGGTCAGAATTGCGAGATAGAAACTCGCAATTACGAGAAAAAAGTTACAATTGTGTCGTTATTTTAAAAAGTCATTATTTCTCTCAATTGCAAGTTTATATCCTGCAATTCTGACTTTATATCTCACAATTCTGACTTTATAACTCGCAATTGAGAGTTTATATCTCACAATTTTGAGAAAAAAAAATTCAAAATTGCGAGTTTATATTGCGAGTTAAATTGCGAGTTAGGGGAAGTCGTGGCCTAATGGTTAGGGAGTCAGGCTTGTAACCTGAAGGAATTGAAGGTTGGGACTGTGAATGAACAGCACTCTCTCTGCCTTCGATACCATGACTGAGGTGCCCTTGAGCAAGGCACCGAACCCCCAATTGCTCCCCGGGCGATGGAGCAATGGCTGCCCACTGCTCCGGGTGTGTGTTCACGGTGTGTGTGTGCGTTTGTTCACTATTCACTGCTGTGTGTGTGCACTTAGATGGGTTAAATGCAGAGCACCAATTTCGAGTATGGGTCACCATACTTGACAATACGTCACGACTTTCACTTTTTTTTTTTTCTTATATGATGCAATTCTGAGAAAAAAAATCTGAATTGTGAAATAAAGTCGCAATTGCCTTTTTTATTTTTATTCAGTGGTGGAAACGGGCTTCCATAGAAATGACATATACTTGTGTAATGAATCTCCCAGGCTTCTTGGTGACAATGTAACCCCTGAAACAACGGCGTCCCCTTAATGGGGGTCTTTTCTCTCTGTCCTATCTGGGCTAAGGGAGGGTGACCAGGTGAATCTTTCTGTTCATTTTTAAGGAAGCCATACAAACATCATTATTAATGCTCTCGCTAGTTAACATGATCACTGGATGTGCATATTAATCCACTGCAGAATGAATGTTCGTTTAACATTATTAATAGTGATACAGTTTTGGAAACACAACGATCCGGGGAGGAACGTGGTGTGAGCCCAGCTGTTGTTTTCTTTTGTTGTTTCTGCATGAGCAGCCATGATGTAAAGGGCAGCGGATGCCCGTGCTCCGGCGCACAGGGAACTACTGTTCCCTTTCTATTTGTTCCACTCAACTGGGGCATTGGTAGTTTCTGTAGAAAAAATATCCAATTAATTCCTGTTTTGTTTTGATGGCGTTTGGTGTACTAATTAATACTGGTTGAAGCGTTATTTGAATGCTGGCGTCAGTCTAATTGTTTTGGCCATGTGCCGTGTAAACAACATGGTTTGCATTTGCACATGAAAGATGCAACACATTTGTTTCCGAGTGTTTCAGAGATAAGTTGGCATTTTATGTTTTTTCATTAGAGTTTAAGAGCCTCAAGAGGCTTTTAGGAATTTAAATTTCTACATATTGAAGCTGCACATCTCTTTACTATTTTACAGTCTATCAATGCAAACACTGCCAAATACAGAACATAAAAGTCTCTTAAAATTAAGCCTCCACACAAACCTGATTCTGAAATGTGTTGTGGTGCCCACTAGAGAGCCAAGGATGGCTCAAACTGCCAGACAACACAAAAACAACTGAAAATAAACATAAATTAGCAAGAGAGCAGATGAATAACATTAACAAGTTCAGAATTTTAGGCTTAAAAATATGCGCACACTTTTTATCTATCTATCTATCTATCTATCTATCTATCTATCTATCTATCTATCTATCTATCTATCTATCTATCTATCTATCTATCTATTTTTCTCTCTGTCTGTCTATCAGCCTATCTATCTATCTATCTATCTATCTATCTATCTATCTTATTGATGCTTATTGAAGCACAGTCCACGCTTTAAAAATCTACCGGAAAAAAGTGTAAGATCCCATTGGCTTACTATTTTAATGAATTATGATTTGGGACACACAAATTCTAATCTTAGATAATCCTGTTTAGGATGGATAGCAGCCAATGTGAGTTGTGATGGAGCTCATAACTGCTCATTAGATGCAGCCACATCTCTCTCTGACCTGAGAATGGGCATTTAATAAAGTCTTTGATTGTTTTGAGGTCTAATGCTATTATTTTCCTTAATGTTTAATCCATCATTCAGGAAATCAGCACTTTTAAACATGTATTATGGGATCAGGGTTTTTTTTTCGAGGACTTTCTTAGAGATTGATTCCGTTCTCATGACCTGAGAAGAATGTTTATGAGTCTTACTTGCTAAATCTCAAACTCTTTCTTTTTTTGTCAGCCTCTCTTTCTCTCCTTTCCTTGAACTCGGAATCTAGAGGGTACGTTCTGTGATCTGAAAAAGGATTGTTTGGTTTCTCCACTGATAATTTGGGTTATGAGACATGCAGAATCTGAGCTGAACTGAGGCTGATCTGACAGGTCTCTGTGGACCAAGGCGTGTAGATCACTTTCAGCCGAAAATGTCACAGAATATTGCTTTGTTTTTTCTCATTAAGAGTCTCATTTACTATCTGTACTCAAATATAAATTGGGTTACATACAAATTTGTACGAAAAAAAGAAATAAAAATCTGTGTACCATTGTTTTCACACAGAAATCACATTTCAAGTTTGCAATTTCCAATAATAATAATAATAATAATAATAATTATTATTATTATTATTATTATTATTATTATTATTATTATTATTATTATTTATTTATTTATTTATTTTATTGAACATTTTTTAGAATCAACAAATTCAGGTGTATGAAAAAAGACAGCTGGTTCCCTTGTATTAGGGTTATTATAGTTAATTAAACTAAAACTAAAATCCATTGAATAACAATAAAATTGAATAATAAAAATGAAATATATATATTTTAATTATTTCAGCTAGTTAAACAAATGTACTAAAAGTTTAACTAAATATAATATAAAAATATAAAATAAAATATAAGAAAATATAAAATTAAGTATAATTCAAAATATTAACAAAAGTTATAAAGCGAAACAAAAACTAGACTACTGGTTGGCTTGTACCAGGGTTATTATAGTAAACTAAAACTAAAATCATACTAATAACAAATACAACTCTAAATAAAAAATTTAATTTATTTTTAATAATGTAATTATTTTATTTCCGCTAGTTACACAACAAAAATACTAAAACTTTAACTAAATATAAAATAAAACTAAAATCAAAATATTATCAAAAACTATAATACAAAACAAAAACTATAAAAAAAACTAATAGAATATCATTGACACTAAAATACACACACACACAAACACACACACACACACACACAAAGCTATATAGTGCCTAGTTGAGTTTTCAGTTAATAATAATTAAAATGATTTAAATTAGAATTAGACAGTCACAATAAATTAATAGATAGTGACAATTATGAAATTTAAAGTCACATTTGTAAGAAATATACACAACACTATACAACCCATAGAACAGACTGTACCTCTGTCCCAAACAGCTTCATTTTCATTCACGAAAAAAGAAACATGGCATCTCTTCTGACTAAGGTCCATAGAGAGCCTTCAGGATGGTCCAGGTTCTAACTGGTCTTTTCTGGAAGCCTTAAATTGAATTTGCTGCAATTTGTGCTCAGAGGTTGAATGGGACAATCTCTGCACACTAATAAATTAGGAACATCGAGACTGCTGATAAAAGAAGCAAACAAGATCAATCGACAGAGAGGGAAAGAGGGGTGTTGTAATTCCGTCTCTATTTGCAGATCCAGATCTTTTTGTTCTGGTGTTGTTTGTCTGATATAGTGGCTACAATTGCTAGTTCTTTCTTTCTCCCAAGTAGCCATTTCCATCTTAAAATACCCCTTTTCCTCTTTCATATGTCTTAGAATAATTGTGGTGAGAGTATTTGTGAGAGTGCATAGAATAGAAAGAAATCAGTTCATTTTAAAAAAGAGCTACATGTCTTTTTCTAAGTTCAACAGTGTGAAGAACTAAAACCACTAATGAAAATGGTCCATTTCTCTCAGTGGGGAGCCATTCTGGCACTGTCACCCGAGATATGACTCACTTTTGGCAGAGGGTATGGAAACAGATAAAAGACAGGGTGTCTGCAGCAGCTGTGCAGGGTTTTGGATGTTTGCGGCGTTTCTTGTATACCCAGAAAAGTATGGGCGACGAAACACACCCTCTGCTGCGAGGCAGAAGGTCACACACAGGAGGAGGCAGAACTGTGTGAAATGCACACGTCGTCTCTGCCTTTCTCTCTGCCAGTGCTCACGCCTCTAACGGCTCAACCAATTAACAGAGGAGTAGGGTGTGAGGACTGCTGTGTTGACAAAGCGTCCTCATTCCCCCGTGAGTTGTGTAGCTCCCAGATCACCGCCGTTCCGTGTTTTCTCACATCGGCCTATGTGTTTCTGAGGCAGTGCCTCGTTTCCTCGCCTGACTGCACAGACTCCCTTTATTTGTAGTGAGCGCTGCAGTCATTACAGTCAAGGTGACCTAGTATTTGCATACACAGTGGTGCAGATAGTACGTGGATGTAAAGGGACAACAAGTCCGGTTGGTGGTGTACACCATTTTATTAACTCTGTAGAGGATTTAGTGAACAGAAATACTGTAAATGACATGAAATTGTCAGTGATGATTCCATATTCAAACCTCTTTTGAATCTTTAATTTGGACAGGAAACACTTTGTAGGCCTATGCATTTTCTGCTCTTTCTGCAGCCCTTATGAAAAAAAAACATGGTTAATATAGTTAAACCATGGTAACCACACATTGACTATGGTTTTGCAACACTAACCATAGGTTAACCATGGTATTTGTAGTAAAACTTTGGTTATACAAATGGTAATCAACCTGCCAAAAAGACATGGTTACTACAATTTTACTATAATGAAACCATTTGATTTTTGTAAGGGAGGTTACATTGTTTAACCAGCAGTTGGCAACAGAATACTTTTCATTCAATTTTTTTGTGATTCTTTCACAAACATTGATTCATTCTGCAACGAAACAAGTGATAGTCTTTATGAGTGAGCAAACTGATCAACTAATTTGTTTTAAAACACTGATAGATTCTGGAACGAAACAAGTGGCCATCTTTAAGACTCAATGACTCCATTGAGTCATTCACTCAAACGATTCATTCAAAAGCACTGATTCATTCAGAAACAAAACAAGTGACTGTCATTATGAATGAGTCTTTCAATTCTTCATCCAAACGATTCGCTTAAAGGGTTACTCCACCCCAAAATGAAAATTTTGTCATTAATCACTTAACCCCATGTCGTTCCAAACCCGTAAAAGCTTCGTTCGTCTTCGGAACACAATTTAAGATATTTTAGATGAAAACCGTGAGGCTTGTGACTGTCCTATTGACTGACAAACAATTTTCACTGTCTTGGCCCAGAAAAGTATGAAAGACATCATCAGAATAGTCCATCTGCCATCAGTGGTTCAACTGTAACGTTATGAAGTGACGAGAATACTTTTTGTATGCAAAAAAACCCCAAAAATAACTAATTTATTCAACAATTCGTCTCCTCTAGTTCAGCGTAGCGCCATTTTGGAGAATACCCGCTGAACACAGTGAGTGTACGCTCTTCTGTGTGTCAGCCGTCTCACAGATACGCTGTTTTCCTTCAAATCAAAGCGTAAACAAACGGAGAAGATGTATCCGTGAGGCGGCTGACACAGAAGAGCGTACACTCACTGCGTTTAGCGGGTATTCTCCAAAATGGCACTACGCTGAACCAGAGGAGATGAATTGTTGAATAAATTCGTTATTTTTGTTTTGTTTTTTGCGTACAAAAAGTATTCTCGTCGCTTCATAACGTTACGGTTGAACCACTGATGGCAGATGGACTATTCTGACGACGTCTTTCATACTTTTCTGGGCCAAGACAGTGAAAATTGTTTGTCAGTCAATGGGACAGTCACAAGCCTCACGGTTTTCATCCAAAATATCTTAAATTGTGTTCCGAAGACAAACAAAGCTTTTACGGGTTTGGAACGACATGGGAGTAAGTGATTAATGACAAAACTTTCATTTTGGGGTGGAGTAACCCTTTAAAGGCAATGATTCATTCAGAAACAAAACAGGTGAACATCTTTATGAGTGAGTCATTCAGTCCTTCACTCAAACGGTTTGTTCAAAAGCACTGATTCAGTCAGGAATGAAACAACCGTAGGCTACTCTTTATTGCTAATTCTGTTTTGGCTTCATTTGGATCTGTTTTCATTGGTGGAGCATAAATGGACAAAGTAACCAACAATATTGTTTTTGAAATGTAAGTTACTCAATGTAAACTTTGTATTAATTGAACTCTTGTATAAAATCAATACCACACTTGCAATTTCTCCACACGATAATGTAAATGAGCTTATCAGACAAAATCTTGTAACCTGTCTGTATTGTGCTTTTGTTTTTCATCATTAATGAAACCAAGAGGATAGTGCTATTCATTTTCTGATTGATTGGGCATGTGATTTTTGGCCTGATGGGCAATAAAATCCTATTGACATTAAAGTAAGATCCAAGCAATATTTATTGACAAGAATATCATAGGGATGGGCCCTAGCAACATGTCTCAGAGGTATGTATGGTTAATCACTCAGATTTTCATCAGAAAGTTATCAAACACAGTCTTAGTTGCCATTTGGTTTGCTTTGTCTGAATGATACATTGATTATAATGCTTGTATTGTCTTCACATGCCTTCATATCATTTCATTAAGCACTACATCTTTGTTTATTTTTCTTCAATCTTCTCAGCTGATTTAATCTTGTTCTGCTTGTTGATCTAAAATGAAGAAAATTACCTGTACTTGTTTTGTCTTTGTGCATGAATTCAGCTTTGTTCCCACTCAGCAGATCTGCATAGAGAGAAAGGGAGCTAAGTTGCTGATTAAGAAACATATTTAAAGGCAAGAGATCTATTATTCAAAGATCTATTAGAGGTAAGAGAACTGCACTTGTATAAATGCTGTCCTTCATTTTCCTCTGTAAAGTAAGAGAGGAGCTCACTGTGCCAAAATGAAGCCTGATTTATCATGTTTTGTGAAAAGGTGGGGTTTCTGAGGAGCTCACTCTTTCCAGGAGTAAACAATTGGATGCCCTTAATGAGCCTAAATTGCATTGTTGTTTGTTCAAGGTCAGGCGTTTACATGAGAAATTGGTCAGGGAACATAGTTATTTCATTCCCTTTGCTTAGTGTGTAATAAATCAGCTCTACCCCATGCATACCCCATCTCTACCAGTTTGATGTTTTTTTTTTGTTTTTTTGCTTTTTGAGGGTTATTATGTAAGCATACAGACATGTTGCTAAGATGAAAAGTCATATATCCTCAATTCCACTCCATGGCAAATCGGTAAAAGAAAACTCTGTATGCTCAGAGTTCTAATGTGTCAGAAATGACAGAAGTGATTTCTATAAATATGGAGATTGATAGCGGCACGATAAGACCACACAGCTTGTGCCCAATCTCCATTTCACTATTATTTACATTACACAGCTGTATTTTTTTTTTTTAACTATAATTTACATTTTACCACCATTAACCAAATTACTCAAACCTGAGGACAATTACTCACAGACCATTACACAAGTCTTTGCTTAAACCTCTTAATTCTTTACCTGAGGCTGGCAAGAATTTTATCATATTATACAAAATGAGATAATGAAATCAGAGAGTTTTTGAACTGTCACACAAAATAGATTTTTGGAGATGTTTTATACATGCATTGTTCCCTGCAGAGAGATAAAGAAACAATGCTTTGAGTTTCACTCGTGCATATCCATCAATCCACTCTTAAATGAGAGAATGATTGCATATACTTAAGCATGTTTATCTGTTGAAGACTGTTGGCTGCTCCCCAGTGTGTAGTTCTGATTTAGTTTGAAAACACTCACTCACACTTGGCTTGCATTTCCCCATTAAGTTCCAAGACGAACCTGTGGTCGTAACCAAAGAACAAAACAGAGTTTGAAAATAATAATAACCAGACTGAAGGAGTTGATGACCACTGAGCCCGGAATGAGAAAATGCCGCCTTTGCATTCCAACTCAAAACATATGCTTTGAAAAACAATCTAGTTGAACTTTAGATTATTGCTGGATCACAATTATGTTTTCAAGTACCTTTTATCTCTTGGTTTTAAGGCAGAACTTGAGAAATGGTACAGAGTAACCACACAATTTATCACTGAATGGCATTTCAAAAGAGATGACTTTTCCTTTCAATTTTAAATAATATCCAGCAGAATGCTAAAAGTTATACTGTCACAAAGATCTATTTTTCATTTTTATTTGAAGCCTTTGAAGTTAAAATGTTGAAAAACGTATTTACTTCCAAACCTTTTTAATATGAAGACTATCCTCAGCATGAAATTCAAAGTAGGCCTGTCTGATGATTGTGTTCCAGGTTCAAATCCATTTTCAAATCAGCTCATGATCAAAAATTTGCTAATTTTATTTATTAATTTGCAAGATACCTGAGTAAACCATTTGACTTTTTTTCTATTTAGTGACACACTAGGAGATTTATATTATGGTCTTTAGTCTAATGAAGTGACTGAATATACAAAATTATCTTTAAATTATATTGATTTTTCTAAAAATAGATTAAAGTAAATATTATAAAAATATTATAAATTATTAAGTAACTGTGAGAATAATTCTGAGCATTATGAATGAAATTATTGAATTATTATATATTACATTTTTATTATTATTTTGGTAAAGCCTTTATGTATAATGCATTATAAAAGTAGTTTTAATGCATTAATTAAGCCTTGTAATGCACCTTATAATGCATTGTACAATCTCATGAATAATTGTAACCACAGTTAATACATTGTAACACTTATAAATTCATTGTTACACTATGCATTTTAAATTCAGTTATAATTATTTATGACAAGATATAATGTATTACAACACACATTATGAATAATTATAATGCATTATACTCTTTAATAACCCTTTATAATGCATTATACATAAAAGCTTTAAGTAAAGTGTCACCCGTATTTTTTTTAAACAATTCTTTAGTATTTTGTCTCCGGTCTCTGTGACTTTGTGATTTCTTACATCAGAAAGCCTCAACCTGCTGTCAGTTCTCTTGAACACTGTCTATTCAGAATGTCATGTTAGCTGACAGTTGATTGACAGTCATGGGTTGTGGAGTGCTGTTGACTTCATGGCAGTCAATAGCAGGCAGATGCAGGTTTGTTTATTATAGTTGAGCAATGTTGAATCTGACATGACAGCAGCTATTTGGCCTGAAGGAGATGCAATGAAAACCAGGGGTGGTGACTTAAATGCTCTTTTAAAATGTCTGATACTGGTCACAGTGAAGGCCATTTTAATTAATTCAAGTCACGAATACCCTAAAGGCATGAGTGTAGCTGAAAAACTCGGGTATATGTAAGCTAAAATAAGAAAAATGTGACATGACACTCAAAACATGGTAAGTTGCTTACCTAAATAGTTTTTCTGGCCATATGGTCATGTTTACAGTGCAAATGCTGTCTCAGATTGTAGTCTTAAATACCTTTTGGGATACCTAATTTTAATTAAAATGTGAGACAGCATCATGTATCTTTCATAAAAGAATCCCACAATGCATTGCTGTCTGAAATTGTAGCCTTCAAGTATGTTTTGAAATACTTTGGTCTAAATTTGGAGCAAAAATTTGTGTTTCATACAACAATCACAAACTTCATTGCAACTAAACATTTCCAAGATATGATTTTTTAATTTATTTATTTGTTTTTTTGTGTATAATTGTAAAATTTATAATTTCACCCAATGTTTGTGCGTTCTACACTACCGGTCAAAAGTTTTGAATAATTACCATTTATTCTAACGTTTTTGAAAGAAGTCTCTTATGTTCACAAAGGCTGCATTTTTTTTAATCAAAAATACATTAAATTGGTAAAATTATGAAATATTATTACAATAAAAAAAACTGTTTTATATATATATATTTTTTTTTTATAAAGTTTAAAATGTAATATTAATTTGATGGCAAAGCTGAATTTTCAGCATCATTACTGCAGTCTTCAGTGTCACATGATCCTTCAAAAATTATTTTAATATGCTGATTTGATGCTCAAGATACATTTCTTTATATTATCAATTTTGAAAACACTGCTGCTTAATATTCACGTGATACACTGCCATATCAAAAGTTTGGGGTAGGTAAGATCTAAAAAAAAAATAAAAAGGAGGCATTAACAGTGATTAAAAGTGTCAGTAAAGCTATTCATTATGTTACAAAAGATTTCTATTTTAAATAAATGTTGTTGTTTTGAACTTTCTATTCATCAAAGTATATTTTTGTAATAAAATTGCTGTTTTTACTGTGTTTTTGATCAAATAATTGGAGCTTTGGTGAACTTTTTTTTCAAAAACATTAATAAACATTAAAAAAAATTAAATAATATATATTTTTTATTTATTATTCAGAACTTTTAACTGGTAATATGTGTTAGTTCTGTGATCTTAATTCTGAGCATCTCTCCTGCAAAGTATCTATTTGGATATAAATATTTCAAAGGATTGTGTTGATAAATAGGTTGATAGTGCGTATCTGCTGAGTTTGGTTTGCAATGTTTATAAAAATGTGCTCTGTGATGAAATTTTGCTGCTTACATGGACAGTACATTGTGTGAAGCAGGCCTTAAACAGTGGTCAGCTCCCTAGATGTCTTTATCTCTGAAATAGTTGACATGCCACACTGCTTTAACAAACTACAAGAGTTATGTGCGTAGTACAGCAGCAAAGCATTAGCAGTATTTCTTATCCCATTAGGGCTGTTGTGAGTTGTGAGTAGCTGTCTTTGCAGGCAGCGACTGACTGATGTCTGAAGAGTTGTCACAGATGGCTTCTGTCACACTTCCCTTAAGTTTCTTGTCTCTTCTCACCAAAAGTGTGTGTCAGTCAGTCACACCATTGCCGTTCATTGCATGATGTCAAACATCAGACAGCACACAGGCGCCTCCAGTTTATTTGTGCATAAATTGTATTTGGCTGTTCTACAGTGTTCAGGGAATGCTGACTGCTAACCTAGAAATAGTGGTGGTGTGGCATAGTGGTTAAAGATTTGGGTTGATGACTTAATGGTTTTGGGTTTGAACCCCACTCTTAACCCTTGGTTTTTTTCCAGGAAGACTTTTCTTATAAAATGTGGACTGACACTTTGGTTAAAAGCATCTGCTTTGCATGTAATTGATGTAACGGATGTCCAGTGTTGTGTGGTGTTTATTTCCTTTGCCAGTTCTGCTACAATATATATGTGGTCAGGGTTCAGGTTAATGTCACATTTCTCCAGTAGTAGTTTTGTGGGTCATTCCAAAGCCAATGTATCTGTCCGGTCTTACAGTTAGGCATATGGGTGGAATAAATAAACAGTGTAAAATAATGAGAGGATAAAGATGTTTCCATCAAAGCTGAAAAGCATTATCAAATCAGATCTGTATTGTTTTTAAAAATCAAGTTAAATCAAGTCTGATTTGTTACAAAAAATGTTCCCTTCTTTTTTTGATTACATCTATTTTATTTTATTTTATTTTATTTTATTTTATTTTATTAATTGAATTGAATTGAATTTATATATTTACAAACTTATTTTTCGATCTGTGAGTTTTCACTCCATCATTTGATGTTGTTTCATATCTTTATTTTGTGTTGTTTCATATATTATTTTATTATTTTTAGTCTGCAGTTGTTTCATATATTTGTTTTGTTGCTTCACATTTGTATTGCATTTTATTTTTTAACAGATATTTTCTTTATTTTATTATTTTATTTCATTGTTATATTTAACAGACTCAAATTTACTCCAGTATTTATATTGTTTTGTATATTTATTTTATTTTATTATTTTATTTAGTCTGAAGTTGTTTTATATATTTATTTTGTGTTACTTCACATTTTTATTGTATTTTATTTTTAACAGACATTTTCTTTAAATCTGTAAGTATTAACTCCAGTATTTTATATTGCTTAAAAATTTTATTTCGTGTTGCTTAATTTTAATTTTTTTTTTTATTATTATTATTTCACTCCAAAATTTACTCCAGTATTTTTTTCCTTTAATTTAATTTAATTTAATTTAATTTTTCAGTCCAAGGACACCATTCTGCAGTGATTCTTCAACCCTCAGTTAGTCTTTCTGAACTGACCATGTGATTGTAATCAATTGAATGAATCCCACTTTGACGCTCTGCATCTTCCCCTCTGTGATTATATCAGTGCTATTCTCTGCGGATGAAAGTAAGGCTTCGTTCTTTTCCTGAACTCCTCATCTTTCATAAAATCAGTGTCCCTATTGGCTGAGAGCTCTCGTGAGTCACGCCATTCAGAGGTCATATTTCTCCATGCTGAATAATTTATTTTTCCTGTCTTATGCTCCGCATTGGGGTCAGTTTTAAAGGTGATACAGCTCATATCTGTACATGAGCCGTTTAGCCGTGAGCATAGAGAATAGCACAAAGAAAACAGAAAACTCAAAAAATGTGTATCATGTTGTCTGTAGATGGTCAGATGATCGGCAGTATTTCCAGAGAATTTTCTTCTCCGTAATGGTATTTTCAGGCATGTACATGAATTGTTTAACCATGTTTCTTACAGTATTTTCACCTGTGTGTTATTTAAATGAAGGACTGTCATAGGATTCACAATTTAAACGACACTTAATCCCTCTCCCGTCTCCTTCAAGGTCCTTGTGGCTGTCAAGTGATATTCCACAGCTGTTAATTAAGCCAGTTTATGCTTCACAACGTCAACCCTGAAGGCCCTTATATTGCAACAATATGACTTTCCCAAGGACACCACCTCCAACTGCCCCATTGACAGGGCCGTGACCCCACCTAAGTTTTGTAGAGGCACTAATTAGAGCAACCTCCCATGTGTCCGCACTGGAGGAATTAAGTTTCAGTGAATGTGGCATAGCAGTCGCCAAACTTCTCCTGTGAAAGCTGAAAGCGTTTTAATGTTGTGAATGGCATTTCTCTGGCCTTTGGAAATATATCAGTATGGAACAACTCAAACGTGACTGTGCTGCTAATTTATTGATAGAAAACACTGAATGTCCTGATAGATGCCGCTGAAAATATGTTTGTTATGGAGTTTAGCTATCTGAAGTATAATCAGAAACATCATGCATCATTGACAGAGACTTGATATTCTGTTTCCCAAAAAAATGAGCGTGTTTGTCCATTTCATGTTTTCCTGATTCTTTATCCTGAATTCATATTTATACCCCAAATGTGTTTATACCACACACTTAGATTAAAAATAGAGGTTAAAAAGGTTCTTTGTAGCTTCTTATCAAAAATCATTTTGCTGTAGAGGATTCTAAAGTTGGCTATATGTTTCTTTGGAGATTTAAAAATTTCTTGATGTTTCAAAGGTTCTTCAGATCCGCATTTTGGTGTCTAAGGGCTTCAAAGAGGTCAGATCACAGAAAATCCAATTTTTAAAAGTTAAAAGTGTACTGTGTACATCACATACATAAACACTCACATCAACAACACCAATTCTGTCTATCTGTCTGTCTGTCTGTCTGTCTGTCTATCTATCTATCTTTTGTTCAATATGCCGTTCTGTCTATCATTCTGTCTGTCTCTCAGGAGAATCTGTCTCTCTTACAGTTATATGAATGTCTTTAATTTTCATTTTATTTCTTCTTCCTTACATTCAAATTTGACAACCCTGGCATGGAAAAAAAAGTTAAAAACCTGTTAAGGTAGAAATAAAGGTTCTTTTATGTCATCAGACTATAAAACACTATAAAAAAGGTATAAAATAGTTTCATTCAGTTACTAGTCTGAGTTAAAGCTGAAATGTGTGACATCTGGGCTGCTAGCATCACCACACAGAATTGCAAAATATGACTGTTTTCAAACAGGTTTTCTGAATGCACAGTCATTGACTGGACAAACAGTCCCAAACTCATGTTACAGCTTTGAGCCTCTGTTACTATGTCAGGATGATTGGGATGTTCAAACAAACAGAGCAAGATTTTGATGGTGTTTTCACTTTTTGAGGAAACAGTCTGTACATTTCACGATGTGATAACAAAACGTATTTTTACATTTAAAAAATACACCCTTCAGCTTTAAACGCCTTGTTTCAGAGGCTTAACTCTCTCCAGTATCTGAATCATATATAGCTCGAATGTAAGAGAGTTTCAAGCATTAAACTTTATATAAAGAGAAACTTGAAGTTAAATATAGTACCTCAAGAACATGTATGAGTGCATTATACTGGAGTGTGTGGGAAGGTGAACACCCCGTTTGTCCCAGTTTGGTCAGTTCGCCTCTGGGCATTTCTGGCTGGGCTGGGGTGTACAGTAGGACTTCAGAAGACTGTGTATGACTCTCTCCACCCACTCGGTGACTCCTGCCCATGCACCCGGGCTGATTAATCTCCATTTCCACTGCAGTGCGTGGAGGAGTGTAGAGGGGATATCACATGCTCTCACTTATTCCCTGCATTAATACAGTGGGCGTGGGTCACCTCACTGAGGAGTCTGTAGACGCTTTCTTCATCTCTCTATTCTCAGCCCACGTTCTGAATCAGCTTTCAGGGCTGCAGAGGTTCCTCTCTTCCAGCAACTTTTGTTTCTGCTGTATATTATAAATAGATCTCAAACACACCTCTCCACAGGATGGGAGATTTGGCGTGATTTGTACAGGTTTATCTGCTTCATGACTCCCTTGGTCTTCCATGTCACTCAGCTGATTTACTTGCTCTTGAATGGCCTCTGAGATTTGGCATTTTTTCCAGGGATTTCAGGGAGGATGTATATTTTGTATCATTTATTTTCCATATTGCCTTTAGGGAAGAAAAATTACAAATGAGGTCTTTTGAATGTCTGTGTACTAGACAGCAATGAGATTAAATAGAGAGCATTGCATTATAGCACTTTACTCTTGTTGTGTGTCAGCAAATGTCAAATTTTTCACTGTTTTATTCGTTTAATGAATTTTAGAAGAAACATCTGAAGTAAAGTAGGTACTTGTGATTTTGTAGTTGATGTAGGAATTTCAAATAGAACAATTGGATCAAATTATGTCTGTCATTTATGTGGCGGGTTGCATGACAAGAAAAGCACAATCTGTCAGCCTGTAATGAGCACATATGTTCAACGCTGCCATTTGTTGACACAATCGAGTATTTATATCTAATCTAGCACATTATAGAGTGTCGAGAGGCAAGAAATAACAACAATCCCGCTAATTCACTGAAAAAAAAAAAACTTTTTTTTATTTAAGCAGCTATATATAATTGATCCAATATATTAGATATATTTAGATAAATCAATTTTTAATGGCTAAAGAAATTAAACACATTCATTCCAAAGGCATAATATTGGATATAAATTCCATTAGTAAACAATCTTCAGATTTTTCCATATTTAATGTACTTATTTGCATTTTATAATATGATTGCATGTGAAAATATCTGAAAAAAATCTGACTAGATGGATTAAATTTCCTTTTTGAATATCAAATTTTCATCTGCCTGATGGTAACATTAAATGACATGGGTAACACTAGAATTATAACTCCCATAAGTGATTACCAACAACAACTACAGTCTTTATGATCCCCTGTTCCTACTTATTTTATTTTTTTAAATTAATTCTTTAAATATATTTTGAATTTATTAACATTTTTATTGACTGCAATTAAATTACATAAGTCAACATTTAAAATTCAGAGCAAAATGTAATCATGTAAAATTAACTTTTTACAACCATTTTTTCATTCTCTGTTTATGTTGTATTCTGTAGCATCTGGTGTTATAAATATAGCCCAGCTATATTCACATGACAAATTTAAAGCTAATATGAATGTTGTAAATGCATTCCTCTCATATAATACCCTTCATTTCATAATCAGAATAACGGCATATTATCCAGCGTAGCTTCTACTTTCCCTTTGTTTCTTACACACTCTCTCATTCTCCTTATATTCTTATTACTTTCACTGCTGCTTCTTACAGTGCCACAGAAATCTAGCTTTAGCCCTGGAGGCAAACTTCTGGTGCAGGAGTTTTTGACATAATCAGCACAATAAAATCTGCCTTGTTAAAGATGATGAAATGGAGTTTTCAGCCCAGACGGATAGCACTTATTCCTTTAAAAGCCATGCCGCATGGCACTGCAGCATGATATGCATGAACTGAAATCCAGTAATGTTACATAACAGCATCCTACAGTACAGTAGATCATTCTCCCCCATGTAACTGAATACCCTTATTGTTGCTTCAGACTACTCCTCTCTGTTCTTCTTTATTGGATTTATGTGGGTTTTATGTTCTCAATATGCAAATTATGGTGCTCAAAACAAAACTTTGTTTATTCAAACAATACAACTAGCCTGATGCAACAACATTGGCTCAACCAATAGTTTGAGTTTAAGGGCGGGGCTTTCTGTTTGATTGACCAGTGCCAGACATGGAGAATGATCAAGAAATCTCTGGCAGAAGTTCACTGTTTCTGCAGTTCTGTTTTCTCTGATGCTTCCCCTAAAAAAATTATTTTGAGCTGAACTAAAATGTAAACAAATTTGTTGACATTCAGTGACAGTATATACTTATAACATTAATAAAGACTGCATAGGCCAGATAGTTTGGTCTGTGAATAATTTAATAAAAAATATTTAGTTTATAAAGAAATCTCATACAAATTTTGAGTGTTTGGTCTCTTGGTTAATCTGAGCACAGTTTGAGACACTGTTGAGATTTCTTACTCAAGAGGATATATGTAACATTATAAGGGCTTTTTTAGGAGAAAAATCACAGAAGCATATGTATATATGGCAATATATATCAAATATGTTTAAACTGAAAAATGAAAATATGTTTAAATAATAAATTATTTCATTCCCAGCATTGTACTACAAGAAGCAATAAATAAATAAATAAATTAGTGCTGTCAAATGATTAATTGTGATTAATCACATCCAAAATAAAAGTTTTTGTTTACATAATATATGTGTGTGTTCTGTGTATATTTATCATGTATATATAAATACACACACATCCATGTATATTTGAGAAAAATGTCATGTTTATATATTAAATATATTTGTGTATAATATAAAATATATGAATATAAATCTATACATTTAAATATTTTCAAAATATATACTGTATGTATGTGTATTTATATATACATAATAAATATACACAGTACACACACATGTATTATGTAAACAAAAACTTTTATTTTGAATGCAATTAATCGCGATTAATCGTTTGACAGCACTAAAATAAATACATTCCAAAATACATTTAGGACAAAAAATGCATTGAAAAAAAAAAAATATGAGGAAACATATGGAACTAAAACGTATCGAATATATTTCTGTAAATATATATTTCTGTCAGGACCACTATCGTCAAATGATAGACACTTAGCATACAGTTTGGTTTGGCGGTATGGTTCTGTTCTGGCCAAAAACTCCCTGCCCATCCATGCAGCCTGTCATGAATGAGCAGGGAGAGCAGCAATAATAACCCCCTAAGGGTTAACAGAACAGAACCAAGCAGATATCATTAATGTACTTAATTACATTTAATGTCGCACGTTACTCAAAATTAGGGAGTCTGATTCAACAGGAATGTCAGAAGCCAAGTCCTGACTGTGACGAAAGGAGGAGTTGGGGATGGAGGAGGGTATTTTGCTTCCGAGCAAGCAAGCTGCTGAATAATACTGAATAGCGCTTATGTAGGGATGCCGTGATAGGTGTCGTATTCCTATTGGTAGATGTGATCAGCTGAGTGTCAGCTGATGCAAGCTTGACTCACGTGACCTGCCAGAACTAACGCTGACGCTAGATTTAGATTCTATGTTAGCTATACATTTTTGACCTATTTTTGTATATTTTGAAATATATTTTAAATATTTTTGAATTCAAATATGCAATAAATCTAATTTGTTTTTTAATTTTTGTTCTGGAAAAGGATATTATAACAAATTCTACACAGAAATTTAAGCTCAACAGTATTTATGCAATTCGTTTGGTGTGATTCTAATGGAACCGAAATGAAACACTTCTCCTTTAAGAAATAATGTAAATGGCAAATTCACGGCCAGTTGCTAAAGATTCTAATTCATCCTTTTATGTCATACATTTCTCCACTAGAATGCTCGGCATGACGATTACTGTAGAGGAAATGCGGACTAAGAGAACAGATGGGCCGGGGTGATGAGTGTGAACTATAGGATCTTGCCCATCAATCCTGTGTGAACGATCCCAAAGGACTCACATGTTGGTCGGCTTCCGTCTGCCGTGTTTCCAAGTATAGGTCATAAGAACACACACACTTTTGCACATACTCTCACCCCTGACTCATGGGTGGGCTTCAGCGGGGCCCAGACGTACAGATGTGCACCGCCAGATGAGCATCACTGTCCCACTTAATGCCTGTTTCGTCTTTTCTTTCACTCCATCCCCCTCTCTATTACCTTTCTCTCCTTTTCCTTCTCAGCAGCTCTGGTCTCTACTATTCTTACCTCGTAATCAGGAAACACTTCACTGTGGCCCCTTGAATGTAACATTTAATTAACCCTGCAATTATTGCATCTGGAGCTTATTAACATATCAAATGAGCAACCGCTGGGACGCAAAAAGGAACTGGAGCTTTTGGGAAGCATTGACTACCTTTTCAATGCACAGCTTGCTTCAATATGACTCATTGTGTTTAAAGCAGCCTGTTCATTTTTTCGCCGTGCTCATTTTGCAAAATGTAAATGTGTTTTAGCACATTTTCTCAGCTCATTAGGTTGAGGGTCACGTCAGCAGCGTGCAGAGATGCTGCGGCTGATGTAGTTGGTGGAGGTGATGCACATCTCTCTGCAGGTTTGCTGTGTTGGGAGAATATATGAATAATTTCTTGTTTGTTTGTCGATTACGCTGAGGTTGATCGGCTTGGGGAGATCATCTCAGCTCATTGTGGCTCGACGGGAGGGATGTTTCTGTCTTTAACCTGTCAGGCGAACCCTGTGATCTGTTTGATCTCAGCTGTCAGGTGCTTGTCATGTCAGGGACTTTCATAGCGATACTGTATCACTTGTTAAGAAGGGCAGCACTCTGTACAAAGATCTGACATCTGTGAGAGAGCGGCTCTGTAATTAGGCTGCATATTGTGATGTTTGGTAAAGCAAACATCACTTCTACTATTGCTGATACTTAGGGTTGGAGAATTGTTCATATATAACTTATCAGATCAAGGTGTTAATGCATATTGATGAAGCATGAAAAAGAAACATGAAAAATCATGCACCAATTATCGCAAATGTAACTGAATTCTAATTTATTTTAATTAATTATTATTTTAGTACAGAATCTGCATCAAATGAACTTTGAATGTTCATGCTTTGTTTAATGTGTATTGAAGATCAACCTTGCTTTCTTGAATTTTTGCTGTTTTCAAAATCCTTTTATATATACATTTTATTGTTTTACAAATGAATTTTATTGTTTTATTCTTTAATGTTTACATTTTGTTTTACAAAGACAAATCAAGGTAAACATGACTTGTTATACAGATTTATTATCATTTCTAGTCAATATGCACACATACTGTATATGTTGTAAACTATAGTTCAAAAGTTAGGGGTCACTAAGGTTTTTGGAAAGAAATTAATTCTTTTACTCAACAACAGATTGAATTGAACAAATGTGACAGCAAATGATATTTATAAGATTGCATTTATTCTTTTGAACTTTCTATTCATCAAAGGCTATACTGAAAAAAAAAAAGTATCGCAGTTTCAACAAAAATATTTGTACAGCACTGAAACTCAAGCAACTGTTTTTTACATCGATAATAATAAGAAATATTAGCATCAAATCAGCATATTAGAATGATTTCTAAAGGGTCGTGTGACACTGAAGACTACAGTAATAATGCTGAAAATTCAGCTTTGTCATCACAGGGATAAATTACATTTTAAACTATATATAAAATACAAAACAGGTTTTTGAAATTATAATATTTCACAATATTACTATTTTACTGTATTTTTGATCAAATAAATGTAACCTTGGCAGGCAAAAAAAAAACTTTCAAAAACATTACAAAAATCTTACCAACCCTACATTTTTGAAAGGTAGTGTATATTTAGGGTACATAAAAGTTGGCATAAAATTAGCTTTTGCAAGACAAAGCAGCAAGGAAATTTATTCCAAATATGTTATGTCAAATCCACCATTGTCGTTATTATTATTAAAGCCAGTACATCATTTGAGATGTTGTCAAAAGCCAACAGTTACATTGCAAAATTAATAGTTAGCATTTTTGTCTGTTTCTATGATCCAAACTTTAGTCAGTCATGTATTTCATTGCTGTAACAGGGCACTGAATTTCAAATGATCTATTCTAAACGCACATGTTTGTCTTTGACCTCCAATGTTGTTCTTTGCATCCACGGCTTAGCACAGATGGCTTTAATTGTGATTTTGCAGGCATGATGAGTTCTGCCCTTAGAAAGACAATAAACACTTTGGCACACAATACTATGTGTTTGTGGGTAGCAGAGCATATGGAGAGACTTGTAGGAGTGGAGAGGGGTACCAGGTGCTGGGCTTCTGTGATGGAGTCTTTTGTTAACCAGTGGACAACCAATGGAGTCAAAGGCATACCTTGATAAGCAGTTTTATCACAAGATTGCCTCGTCCTTGAGACAAAGAGAGAGTGAAGGGTAAAGAAGTGAAAGAAAGCAATTATTTCTGAGAGTGGGCACCTTCGGAGCCTGGTGAACATATGTGAGATCTCACATATGGAGAGAGGTCTGATTGGCCATAAGCTGATGAGAAAACCTGCACAGGTGTGTTTCTACCAATTTCACAACCCTCAGGGGGTCAGAGACGAACTCCAGCCGGTCATGGGAGATGCTTTACAGTCTTTCTGCATGTTACACAAATAACATATGGCTGGGAGAAACAAACAAAAAAGAAAAAAAAAAAGAAAAAAGAAAAAATGTTTTTACAGAGTAACAACATTTACAGTCCTCTATGTTTTCTGTTACTTAATAAAGGCAATTCTCTAGGTGTTTTAGGGTTTACAGGGGTCATTATTCTATCTATCTATCTATCTATCTATCTATGTGTAACAAGGACACCTTAAAATAAAGTGTGTCTTAGTAATATCTTTAAATTTCAATTCATTTGACTGTTTTCTTAGTTACTTTGGTACATTTTTCTCAAATCATACTTAACATTTGCAAACCAGTAAATGGATTTCTCAAACCAGTTTGTACAATTAGCACACAATGGATTACCTGAAAAGCCTGTAAGTTACTCAAAATCCTTAGTTCATCTCAAAAGTAAATATTTATTGAATAAATATATAGTTATGTCAAAAAGCATATCAGTGCCATCAGCATGACAAATCCTAGTGTCATTGTACACAAACTAGACAGTCAGTTATTTTATTGTCAATATAACTGTGTATTGTGTAAACTATGGCTACATTTTGATGTCAATGATTGGATACATTACTGTATGTAGGTTACACATTACTGTATGTGGAATATTGATTGTAAGATACTAGACAGGATTTACATTTACGCATTTACTTTTGGTCTGTCGGCAAATTACAGTACAATGTCATTGCGAAACAGAATGTGAAATCAACCACTTTCCCCTTCATTAGTGAATGTCAAGATTCACCTCAGAGCAATTTATCAATTCATGACACATTTACAAAAATATCTAATAGAAAATTATAACAGCTGGTTCAACCATTTTGCATTTAATGACTTATGCAATAAACTAATGCTTAGATGTAAAGTAAAGGTACTTGCACACTGATTCCGAAACTTTCGTATGCATTTTTTCGTATTCCTCATCCTAAAAATTCGCCACGCACAAACACCTCTCAAAATGCTTGGTATGGATGCGAAAAACGCAGAAAATTAATCCCGATTCCATTTTTTTTTAATGACAGACAAAGTTTTTGAGGCAATGTGTAAACGTGATTGAAACAACATGAGGTTGTATTTATTTTTTAACGTGCGAAAATTTCAGACGAGATTTTCTGCCTCAGTATGCAAGGATGTTAAGACTGTTCAATTGAAAACCAGTATAATATGTTTTGATGAACATAACATTAGCAGTGTTGAGGGTAATGCATTACAAGTAACGCGAGTTACATAATCAGATTACTTTTTTTCAGGTAACTAGTAAAGTAACGCATTACTTTTAAATGAACAAGAAAATATCTGAGTTACTTTTTCAAATAAGTAAAGCAAGTTACTTTGTTTTCTTATTTATTCACTGACACATTCCCTGTCCTCATGTTGAGAGAAATTGGGAGTAAGTGCAGAGGCATTTTCTTCAGCCTGAGGATTATTAATTTCACTCTTGGTGTGAAAGGGCCTTTACAGTCACCAAAAATATAACTTTTGGGTTTTCTGTTATTAAAAATAAATAAACAAGCCCATCCCAGGTGACAAAAAGTAACGCAAAAGTAACATAATGCATTACTTTCCATAAAAAGTAACTGAGTAACGCAATTAGTAATGCATTACTTTTAAAAGTAAATTTCTCCAATGCTGGACATTAGCAATTGATAATGCAAAATTTGTACATAATAGGTTGCATGAATGTACTAAGCATTGGCAATTTGTTCAAAAGGATGAGAAAATGCTTTTATGGTGTGCACAAGTGACTAGATAGTGTGAAGATTGAGCAAATAAGTACTTCAAATGTGGTCTTAAAAATACCAAAGCGCCTTAAAAACTGTAAACTGTAATAAGAGAAAGTATTTTAACATTGAAATTAAACACTAAATTTAAAAAAAGAGAGTTAAGAATGTCCTTTTGTAAGAGCAAAATTAACATTAAAGCACTTAAGTGCTCTGGCATTCAACAAGGTTACTGGAAACATTTTTTGCCGTTTTCAGTCTCCTTTTGTGTCAGTGTTTGTAGGGGCGTGTTATTTCATTATATATGAATGTGTGTGCTGTTCGAGGTCATGATGGAAAGTATGAATTTAACAACACTTTGCTTTCACGGCGGTTCAACATGCCACCTTGTCTCTGGGAGGCGTGTTGTCACGAGTTCCCTGTAACTAGTCACCTGCCCTGGACTCCATATCCCAGCATCCTCCCCGGCTTACACCTGGTTCCATTCACAGTCTTCAGTCACGTTCAGTCATATCAAATCACTCACACCTGCAACCCCTGATCAGCTCCACTATATCACTGCACTCTCCTCACTACCTCTTCGTCGGGTCTACTGTTCACATACCTTTACCAAACCAGACCTCTATTTACTTACCCGTGTCTTTCCTTACCCCAGACGTTCCAGTTTCTCCACCGCTCTTATTTTCCACCGCTCCATCGCTCCCCGGATTCCTGCAAGAGATCACAGTTACCGTCACTGCAAGCTAAACTATCTGGACCTTTTCTCTTTGTGCTTCACTCACCTCTCATCACCTCCTGGTTGCTCCTCAGTCTGTTCAATAAATTCCCTTGTTTGACCACTTACCTCTGTCTCCTCGCCTGTGTGTTGTGACAGAAGACCTGACCTGACACCGACACCACCATGGCCGCCGTCGTCTACGGCTAGTCCCCACCCGCTGGACCGATTTCTGCTTGATTCGGCTGCCAAGCCCGCCGCCGTTCGCAGCTCGCTCCAGGCCGCCGCTCGCAGCTCATGCAACGCCGCCGTTCGCGGCTCGCTCAAGGGCACGGGATGCGGTGAAGTTCAGGCTGCCGCTCGTGCCATGCCGCCGTCCGCGGCTCTCCCAAGCCTGCCGTTCGCGGGGAAGACAACGCCGCCGTCAGTGGCTCTCTCAAGCCCGCCGGTCGCGGACCCCGCGTTTCCAGAGCGCCCCCAAGTGTCCGCGCTTCAAGAGCGCCCCCCAGTGCCTGCACCACGAAGGCGCCTCCCCATCTCCGCGCTTCCAGAGGGCCCCCGAATGTCCGCGCTTCCAAAGCGCCCCTGAGTGTCCGGGCTTCCAGAGCGCCTCCCAGTGCCTGCGCCATGAAGGCGCCTCCCTATCTCCGCGCTTCCAGAGCGCCCCCTGTGCCAGCTCCACATGAGCGCCCTCCAGAGTCCGCTCCTCGGCAGCGCCCCCCTGTGCCTGCTCCACGTGAGCAGTTCCCGAGTCGAGCCCAGGAGAGGCCCCAGTTCCCGAGTCGAGCCCAGGAGAGGCTCCTGTTCCCGAGTCGAGGCCAGGAGATGCTCCTCGAGGGCTGCACCGCCATGGGCTCCCGAGCTCTCTGCACCGCCACAGGCTCCCGAGAACTCTGCACCGCCACTGGCTCCCGAGCTCTCTGCACCGCCACGGGCTCCCAAGCTCTCTGCACCGCCACGGGCTCCCGAGCTCTCTGATCCGCCATGGGCTCCCGAGCTCTCTGATCCGCCATGGCTTCCCGAGTCCTCTGCTCCGCCATGGCCGTCCAAGCTCCCTGATCCGCCATAGCCTCCCGAGCACCCTGCACCGCCATGACCTCCCGAGCTCCCAACTCCGCCAGGGGTCCCGTAACGGGTGCCGCCTGGAACGAGAGCGCCCACCCCCTGGGACGTGCCTTTGGGGAGGGGGGAGTGATGTCACGAGTTCCCTGTCACTAGTTACCTGCCCTGTACTCCATATCCCAGCATCCTCCTCGGCTTACACCTGGTTCCATTCACAGTCTTCAGTCACGATCCCTGTCACCTGGATTTCAAATCACTCACATCTGCAGCCACTGATCAGCTCCACTATATCACTGAACTCTCCTCACTACCTCTTCGTCGGGTCTACTGTTCACATACCTTTACCAAACCAGACCTCTATTTACTTACCCGTGTGTTTCCTTACCCCAGACGTTCCAGTTTCTCCACCGCTCCATCGCTCCCCGGATTCCTGCAAGAGATCACCGTTACCATCACCACAAGCTAAACTATCTGGACCTTGTCTCTTTGTGCTTCACTTCCTCGTCACCTCCTCGTTGCTCCTCAATCGGTTCAATAAATTCCCTTGTACTTACCTCTGTGTCTCCTCACCTGTGTGTTGTGACACGTGTGGCTTTGTCTAATCTAATTTTGCTTTGCAGCTGCCTCGCTCTCTGACGTCAGCCTTTTGTGCTTCAAAGGCGAACCCACAGAAACTGTGTGACAGGGAATCCGTGGCCCCAAGCAAATTCATAATTTTCACACTGATACGCTGGAGCCAGTGTCTTTGCACTTGCTGCCTTTTATAGCTTTTTGAAATGTTCCAGCACTCAGGCACGCTGAGTCAGAGGAGACATTCATTCTCATTTGTCAATTAAATGACCAAACTAATCATGCTGGGGAACATCATGGAATATTTGTAACCCTACAGTGGCAATAAAAGTCCATTAAACAGAGAGATATTGTTAAAGTGCTCTGGTCAGAACCGTTGTTGGGTTGGTTGCAAACAAGGTGAACTTAATGTCTCAACCGCAAAACATGGTTCAAATTCCATACGTGCATTGCTTACATGTGCGAGTTACCCTGAAATGGATCATTTAATGTCTGGTCAATGAGCAAACATGTTTAACTATTGATAAACCATTATGTGAGTTAATTTCTGTCATTCTTTGAAGTTAAAAGCCCCTATATACTCATGGTAAAGTTATTTTTCATTCTTTGCTATAGGGGTCAAAAGAAAAAAAGTTTGAAGGTGTGAACTTTTCTGGAAATTTTGGTTCCGAACTCCCGAAAAGAACCCCAAATAAATATTGTTTTGGCCTCATTTTGTTCTAAATGAATGCATGTTCTATTAATGTTTGCACAGTTTTGACAGTGTTCCCTGTTATCTGTCACTTTGGTAATAAATAAAAAAAAGTGAAATCTAGTTTTGTTTCATTTTTCAAAACATTGAGTAGACATAATGATTTTCAGAACCATTCCATAACCATTTACTCTCTGTTTTGAAACAATGTAAGTGGATAACAGGTTTGAAAACACCTTCAAAAGCATTTGGCTCTCATGTACAACACTTTCCATGGCTGTTAAACATTTCTGAAAACATACACAACATCACACAGTCAGTACAAGGGTGCAGAATGCAACGGAACAGGAAGTGCTTCCTGTTCTGTGAATCAGTAGATATTCAGTGCTCAACTGCATTTGAGAGATCTGCTTCTGTTTTTAAAAAAAGAGCTTTGTGATGTGTGGAGGAGTCCTGAATGTACACTTGTACATCAGGAATTCATCTGAACGCCTGCAGACCTTTCACTTGTATGGGCGTCACTTTGTATTAAAAAGCAGAGCCACATCATGGTGCATAATTATTAATTTGGTTATGTACAAAAATTTTAATATGAACTTCTGCTGTTTTAATAAATAATGCTGACTAATGAAAGAAAACTCAGACTTAAGAATTGGTCATTGTTCTTCTGCACTGAATTCAGTTTAGTTCTCTCCCATTAAAAACTGATGGTAGGTATTTATTAGCATCTTGGCATTAAAAGTCATAAAGGACAACATGGCTTTTATATTTCATTTTTTATGAGTGAAGACAGGGTTTTATGACTTTTATATATAATATAAAGCATTGACAATCTCATACAAAAATAAATTCTAAGAAAGTGTCACGTCACAAAATCTTTCACATGAACATTAAATAGTGTAACAGCAATGAGTTTAAATATGAAAAAAAGTATATGTAAATTAATAACTTCTTTAAATTAACTTCTCACTCACTGAACTTGAAAGAATGCTGTGAAAGGCTATGCAGTGGAAAGTGTGTTGTTTGATGACAAAACAATCCCAACAACAGGAGTGAAACACGAAGGCACACATTACAGCCATGCATATGCTCTAAAAATTTGAAATATTTCCTCATTTAATCCAATAAATGCAAACCATCTGCATTACAAAGAGGCGTATTCTTTACAAAACAGAGCTAAAGTGACAACAAACATATCGCATGACAGTCTTTTTCCATATAATATGCCGTTTGCCTGGATTTTCCATAATGATCATCTCTGGTTTGGGTCAGACTCACTGGTCAACAAGGAGAATAATTAAATACAGGATAACATGAAGTTGGGTTACTGTGTCCTTGCTCATTATAGGAACTTGAACCACTTTCTTGCTTGAATGCATTCACCCCCTAAAGGCAAATAACTAAGGTTAAAGCCAGGGACACTCAGACAATGTTCTGAGCAAGGCCAAGTCAGACGTGATGAATTACACCAACAGCGACAATAGTCAATCTCAGGTCCTTCTTAAAAAACATTTAATTAAACAAATTCCTAAGCTCTCATGCACAGATGCTCACTGTGTTTTGTTGAATTAAAAGAGTTACCTGTAGAATAGACATCCCTGAACTACACCTACAGTAATATCTTTGTCAGGCGGTGTTATGAAAGTACTATATTGAAAAGGGAAGAAAAAAAGAAAATATAATCTTCACTTTACAGGAGTCCAGATGAGCTCAAGTCACTGGACATCAGTCGCCTATAATGGAAACTCAATTAACTGCTATATTCTGTCTGGAGATTGAAGATAAATGTAGTTTGCACAATCAATATTAATCATTATCTTTCAGGATACAGGCCATATTCGCAAATCAGGTTATTGCGGACAATGACTTCCTATAGATCATGTGAATATAATAAGCCCATCTATTCACTCTCCAAACCGCTTGTCCTATTTATGCTGAAGCATTATGTAAAATGTGTATAGATATACAGTAAGTGCTTCATCTCTATCAAAAATGATTAAAGATACTCAGACCACTTAATTGTCATAGATAATTGGGCAAATATAACACTGTGTACTATTTAATTTATTATTATTTTAGCTGCAAAACTATGGTCAAAGCTGAAGTTTGTAAATTTTTTGGTTTAAAAAAAAAAACAAAAACAACAACAAAAAAACTCCTATCCCAACTTAATATGCAGAGTCAACTATACATAAGCCATTTATTTTTTAATTTTCTTTTAAAACTATAAATGTTGTGTCTTTGTGACACTGATACCTGTACTGAACAACCTGTCAATTTGCATATAACAAAACTGTCTCGACCGATGGGGTGAGTTAGGGCCGTGGCTATCTCTGCTTTTTTTCAGGGTTATTTTAGTTAAATAAAACTAAAACTATAAAAAATTGTTACTGAAATAAAATAAATGTTAAATGAAATAAGATATTGAAAAACGTAAACTTATTTTATTTCAGCTAGTTGCCAAAGCGACACCCAACTTAATTAAAACCAAAACCAGAAAGACAGAAAAAAAATGTTTGTAAATAATATTAAATACTAAAATAAATAAATAATTAAATAATTTTAAAAAACTTAAACTTCATTTTTTTCTGGCTAGTTGCCAGAAAAAAATTGACACCCAACATCTCTCATTTTCATTTATTATGACTTAATGTACTAAAATAACTCAAACTAAAACTGAAATAAAAATGAATAAAGATTATAAGGAAATACATATATATATAAACTTAAAAATTACAAAATCTAAACTAATTTAAAAAATTTAAAATGGAAAATACTAAAATACAAATTAATTCAAAATTATTTTTAAAAATTATATATTAGAAAAGTATCTAAATGATTCTAAATTAACACTGCTTTCAATAAATGGCTGATGAATAGCATATTGGGACGTTGTTTGGAAAACAATATTTATTTTGCGATCCCCTCTTTTTGAGATTTTTTTGGGGGGGGGGGAGGTTTCTTGTAATTTTTTATTAGATTGCTTTAAGATATGTTTATTTTAATAATAATGATAATAAATGATAATAAATATAATAATTATTTCTGTAGTTTGGTGGTGGTAGTGGCATAGAGATTTAAAAAAAAATACTACAAACATTAATGAACTTGGAGTATATGTCTGCTGACAGTAGGCAAGTTCGTTAAAAAATAAAAATAAAAAAACATTTTTTTATGCATGATTTAACAATATAAAATGCTTTGATGGTTCCCCTGGATGATATAATTTCATTTATTTGCTAATGGACTCTCTCGCGTAGAAAAACATTGCTGATTGCTTCACTGAAGTGACGAGAGAGATAGTACACCTCTGTATTATCAACAAATACGCCCGGGATCAAGCGATTCGTTTCAGCCGAGCTGACACAAATGTGGAATTTTCCATGGGTATGTAATCAGGAGAACTGTACTGTGAGGCTGACACCAAAGGCATGTTTAAAGCTCATATTATCATTAATGTTTGAGCTAAATGGGGTTGAGGTCAGGCTTCCTACTGAAATTTTAGACTGACAAATGGAGCTGGAACATGAGTAAATGACTATGGGGAAAATTGAAGGCAAAGCAGATTTTAATGGAAAATCACTCAAAAACTGTACAAGGGTCTATGTGGGTTCATTCACAGTCACGACAGCCACATGAAATAAGCTTACTTCTAAGCCTTATTGTCTCTGATAGGGTTCTGAAATGGAACATTTAAGACCTAAATATATTGCTTTACTTGCACTTAGGCTTAAATTCGAAAGCTTCAGTGGTTAAAAAGCCTTCCTGTGTCACAAATCACTCATGTCCATCAATCACTACTGCCTCTGCTTTTAGATGCACTTAGATGAACTATAAGACATAAGAACACATAATATCAGAGAATATTTATATCGATATGTGTGTGTCTGTGTGTATATTTATTTATTTATTTTACCATTTAAATATCTTTCTGTATTCATATGGAGAAATTTTACAACATGCCATCGTCAGGCCTCGTTCTCTTCTGTGTCGCCCCCTATCGGTTCTGTGTGGACTCGCGGAACTAACTCTAAATCTCTTCAATTACTACAGGTTTGATGTTTTGGTTCTCGTACGAAATCTTGTGCTCAGTGCACTGGCATGAAGCTCATTACTCATTTTGAAGTTACTTGTGCAATTCCACCATAAAACATTAAATACTTTTTTATTTAGTTAATAAATAACAATATATATATAGCCTATTCAAAAATAAAGCTCTAGATCATAATAAGTGTGTATAAAAATAAATTTCATACTATTTAATGCAATCTGTTTATTTCCCAGATAGTATGTTCGTCTTTTTAGTGATGAAATAAAATGACAAAAGTCAATTAAAGTTAAATAAAAATGACAATTCTGTAAACGCAGTGGGCTATATTTTGTCTACACAGTATAAATCGGTCTTTATATATAAGATATTTATATTTTATCAAGAAGGCCCCTTGAAGCTATCTACATATTTGAGGATCTTTGGCATCAAAAAGCTAACTAAAAAATGTACTGTAGCCTAACTAATTAATAATCCACGACCAAACGCTTCTCCAAAAATCACTGCAAGCGAGAACTCCAAACAAAGTATTTTCTTCATAGTTACGAGTGTGTGTGTGTGTGTGTGTGTGTGTGTGTGTGTGTGTGTGGAGGGGGGGAAAGTGGGTGTCGCTGTGTAGAATAATTTATACGAGACAAGGGAGGTATTTTCTGACGGGTGGCTTCACAGAAGACTGAACAACTCGAGGTTTGAGGACTGCTCTGCCTTCATCTGCAGTAAGGGTCCCGTGAACGGATTCGAGCTGGATTTTCGACAGGTAGGACCGGTCGAAATGTGGATATAATGTATCCAAACACACATTGTCTCCAGATTCTGAACTCTTAAGTGGACCTATGATGATCTGCCTACGGAGAGACGAGAAGGGTGCAAGCCACCACAGAAGCACCGCGGACTGTTGTTGTCTGAGAAATGATAACAAATGAACGGCACGGAAAGGAACATGGTTGAAAGGACCAGTAAATTTCTGTTGATCGTCGTCGGGTCGGTCTTCTTCATGCTGATTTTGTACCAGTACGTGGCGCCCGGGGTGATAAACTTCGGCTCCCCGCACGGGTACCTTCTCGGCGAAGAGGACATGACTATTTTCCCCACTCCGGATCCGCACTATGTGAAAAAGTACTACTTCCCTATTAAAGATCTCGAGCGCAACATAGATTTCGAAATCAAAGGGGAAGACGTGATTGTGTTTCTCCACATCCAAAAGACCGGCGGGACCACCTTCGGGAGGCATCTAGTCCAAAATGTTCGCCTGGAGCTTCCGTGTGATTGTAGACCGGGCCAGAAGAAGTGTACTTGCTACCGTCCGAACCGAAAGGAGACCTGGCTGTTCTCTCGGTTCTCCACCGGCTGGAGTTGCGGTTTGCACGCGGACTGGACCGAGCTCACCAACTGCGTCCCGGGAGTTCTCAACAAGAAAGAAAGCAAGTCGGAAAAAATGAGGTGAGTTTGTTTGTGTTTGTTTGTTTGTTTGACCCTGCAAGTGCTGGAAGTCGCGAGGTTTTCAAAACATTCAATGTCGCGAGGAGTTTAAATACCTCTGAGAGATTTGATGTAGCCTAGTAAGGGAAATTGGTAAAAGTCTTAGATATTAGGATTGGTGTTGCTTGTGTTCATACTATTACGGTTTAAAACCATTTTTTTTTTGTATAAAATCGCCTCAGTACATTTTCAGTTGTGCGTAAACAACAGATTTTCTGTATTCGTTCTCGCTTAAAAACCGTCCAAGGCTTTGTTTACTCAGTAAAGATTACAGTGTCAGTTTCACGAAAGAAATATACTTGAATAAGTTACATTATCGAAGTAATACGGCGAGACGGTATCTTTTTTGTTTCATATACTGCTTCAGGGCGGGATTCCCTTTAGTTGAGCTGAAGTTATGCAGGAAAAGTCCAAAGGGTCATCCCACGATTTTCTGTTTTATAAAGGTGGTTTTCTTTACGTTGTTATCAAACATGTATAGCTATATCTTTGAAAAGATTTATAGTTAAATTAGCCATTAGTCTTATGTTCAAGGTAGTGGCACTACAATGCCTTTGTTAGAAAGATTTAATTCAATGTAAATTAAATAATCAGTTGTTTACTGTTAGAAATAATGGCATAGGGTTGACTTTTTAAGACTGTGCTGCTAACATGTGTGACATTTGGAACTCCTGAAGGGATGATGATGATGATATGACAGATTTGTTTTTAATTATTATTTATGGAATAATGCATCATTTCGTTGACACTTTTACTTAGTCACCTGAATTTGACCTGACATAAATGGTTTTACTGAGTAACACAGTGGTAATAGTTCATCACTCCATCTCTTAGGGTTTGAACCCATTCTTACAAAAATTAACACGGTAACCATAATTTCTATGATGTCATAGTTGCTGCAATATAATATTTAGAACTTTCAGTCTTACTCTTTAGGTTTTTTTTATTGATGACAGGGGTACCACATTTGACTTTAGTAACTATTGTATTTCTGGTGAAAATTTTGATTCTTTTTTTATGCATGAGTCACCCCATGGAGGGCTTGAACCTACAACCTTTCAGTTTATAGCTTGGAGCTTTAACCACCATGCTAAGTCAACCCTATTTCTACTCTGCATGCCATTTCTCTGAGTTGACCACAAAATTAAGTGGCTCGGTCATGTTTATTGTCACAACAACTAGAAAACCAAAGCAGTTTCAGTTTATACACAAGGAAGCTCTCCAGCTGTGTAACCAGATAACTAGTCAGATGCACAACGGGGTGTGTTTTAGCAGGCCTGCAGGGAGAGCTGAAATAACATGCTGATATCTTGCTGTTCTGGACAACTTAAAGCCTTCTGTCAAGACTTCTCTGTGTGTTTGAAAATCACTGGCCCTAAATGTGATAATGGACACCGTGACTCATGTTTCAGAGTTACTAAGTGCAAGGAAAAGGCATCCTAGAACTTGCCTTACCTTTCACTTTCCCAGGTGGTTTCCTAGGGATTTTTTTGACACTGCCGGGGGAACTTTGTGGAATGCCTGCACATTCCAATGTACTTTTAGCAAATGGCCATTTAACCCTTTAAACCTTTAACTGTCAACCTGTTCATTCATCATGATGATGATGATGGTGGGACAAACTTGCACTTTTCAGTAAAAATCTTCTAGATCCACAGGCATTGCAACTGTTAAATGACAACATTCTGTCAGCTGTAGGCTTGGTTGATGAAAATTGGGAATTTCATGGATGGTTATGTCCAATCACTGAGAAAGAGGGTTTAAAAGCTCGTCCAACTAGCCTAATAGGAACCCCCGCTGGCTGAGTGCATCACACATGCCTTGACGCACAGGCCTAAGTGACTCGCACTACCAAGAGAGCCGTCAGTTGTTACTGGCTGATCTCAACGGCCCACGCCATCAGCCACAGTTACACTTAAACAAGTAGAGCGCCGTTCACACTCCCCTGCTGTTGACGTGTTTTCAAGATGGAATCGCCATGTGTTCTGTCACTACAAAGTGCTATATAGTACACAATTCACTGGGTTTTAATACAAAGATAATGTGACCCTGGAGGAATGTTAATGAAGGTAGAATCTCTAGAAAAGTTTTTCTGAAACGGCCAGTGGCTTTTGGCAAAAAAGGTAAATATATTTTAAGATTATTATTTATTTATTTATTTTTAATAATTATTGGTTTAAATATATTGAATATTTAATTGTGCATGCTCATTTTTCCTGTTTTTTATTTTTTATTTTTTTCATTTAGACTATCTTTGCCATCATCTACCGCTGATTTAAAGTTAATCTTTAATGAACAAATTTTTTTTTATAAAACATTGTTAAATGTAATTATTAGCAAATCTCAAAAAGAATATTCACTTTAGTATTTTAAAAAAGATTAATTTTAGGTTTTAAATGTTTATTTTTAATTTATTTACACAAAATAGTGTAGAATTTAAATAAGACTTAGGCTAAATTAGTCATTTATCAGCCATAACATGAAATTAATTATCGGCTTATTGGTATCAGACAGAAATTGTACATCAGTGTAAAAATAAATATCCTAAATATAGTAAACTTATTATAGTAAACTTTAATGATTTAATTTTTTTCATTGCCTTCACATGAGAGTTAGAGTTCACTTGAGTGCACTGAAATTGTATTTTGACATTTTCAGTGAATATATTAGTTTGAGATCATCTATTTCCAGTCTGACTATTGATTCTGCCAGAAGTAGTTGAACCTCCTGCTCTAATGGGTTTTATGGTGGGGGCAGTAACTCGTTAAGATTATCATAAACTTCACAGTAAAGGCTCATTATCTGTTCTTCCCCTGGGTAACGTCTCAATGACACATACATTGGTGTGTGTATGTGCCGATGAGAG
Source organism: Spinibarbus caldwelli (assembly GCA_039654775.1). NCBI lineage: Eukaryota > Metazoa > Chordata > Actinopteri > Cypriniformes > Cyprinidae > Spinibarbus > Spinibarbus caldwelli. Next base: position 7,740,024 of record CM077263.1, read on the forward strand.
AGGGAGAGCAATTTGACTCTCAACCAGAAATAGAATAAGGTTAGTTGCACTTGAGGAAGATGTTGTAACTGATAGTTAGGATGGGGTCTGTGCATTGCTGAATTAATGTTGCAGCATGCAGTTGCATGGAGAAGAGTTGTCTAAATGACCGGGCAAAGGGTTTAGCTTCATGGTGACTCATTTGAATTGCGTTCATGACTGTTTCTTTGTGTATACAGGATATGCACGTACAAGTTAGTAAGCAGAACAGATTCATACAGCCTTGAAAACATTTACGCAAACTCAGCAGATTTCACAATGTGTCTGTAAAGAAATAGATTTCTCATTTTCTGAAGAAAATGTAAGTGGTGTGAGTGGACGAAACCTTCCACCACAATGCAAAGTTAATGCCAGGTTTGTTTCTACAGTATTTTGGATGGTTGTCCAAGTCAGAAGAGCCCATCTGTCAGCCTCTATGACATTCTGTTTGTGCTTCAATTCATTTCATTTACTTTCTTTCTTTGCTTATTTTATTGTAGTTACAAGGAAATTTCTCAAGTCTGATCAAAAATGAATAGCGATCAACAAGCCAAACTTAGTTGAGTATCAATCATGTTAACAGCACAATCTGTGAACATTGAAATTTTAATATTAAGCGTTTTGAAGAAGACTCTTCTGCTTAACACAGTTAGTTTTCACCTAAGCAAATAACTATTGACAGCTTTAAGTCCAATCTGTCTGTAGCTCCTGGCAAAAGACTGTTTACATCGTTTGCATGTCATGAGAGTTGCTTATCTTAACGATTATACAGGAAACTTCAGTTAAAAGCTTGTGATGGCAACCATAAACCTTACCATTATCAGATAATGAGATTGTTGCAGTAATGGTATTTATTAGTCTGTGTGTTAGTTAAGTAGCACCACACCTCAGCTGATGTGCAGTTCAGAGTGGAGATGTGATGAAATGCTGGCTGTCATAGATATGGATTAGGTGGGATGGTGACATAGATTTAGACAGAGCTGCTTTTGTGCTAAATTTGGATCTCGGGATCCACTGGGAACTGTTCAGGGATATTATGTCTAGGTAAGGTCTCTTTGTAGCTCGAATGTTTATAAGAGGATTTGTTCTGGACATAAATGCTGATAATCAGTACAGCAGATCTTCAGACTGATTTTCTACCACAGCTATAATGAAACCTGTGTGCAGCATGGGTTGATTATGAATTGCTTTGCTTTATTCATGGTGCTTGTGACGTTTTAGGATAAATTGAGTCGAATGGCTATTTCTGGAAGACTTTCTCTGACAAATGGCTGTTAAAATTGCTTTCAGTTAATAATGTACTATATGAATAAAGCACTTTGTGTATTAAACTAATACCTGGAGAAAGCTGTCTATTTGCATTACTAGCTCTCAGTGGCCCATGTAGGTATTATATGTAAAATGTAGTTCTAGCATGCGTTTTTAATAATGACATGCATTAATATCAACATATTAAAAGCATCTAAAATGTAAGCATTTTACATATGAGCAATTTTAGAGATGTAAAAGTGTTTGCAAATAATTTATAGGTTCATAGGATATTGAATTCATGGGTTTGATAGGTTGATTTTATTTAATCAACGAAACTGATTCAATGTGTTCAATGCTATCACATTTATTTAATGCATTTACCTACTTTGACATCATTAATGGTTTGTTCTTTGTTATTTCTGATGCTATTCTATTTTCAACTCATTTGAAACTATTAGTTAAGCCTAAAAATGTTAAACTTTAAAATTATGAAAATTCTGTCATTTAATCTTTAAGTAATCAAAAGAAGCCTTGTATGCTATACAAAGCTGCATTTATTTAAAGCACTAATATTATGAAATATTATTACAATTTAAAATAACTGTTTTCTATATTAATATATTTTAAAATTGAATTTAGTATTGTGATGGCAAGGCTGAATTTACAGCAGCCCTTACTCCGGTTTTCAGTGTAAAATAATTCTAAACAAACATATTTATGATATAAACCTAAAAGATTTGTAAAGATTTTTCACGTAAATTTCACACTTTAACGAGCTACTTAAAAAAAAAAAAAAAAAAAAAAAAAAAGGGCACTGGTAAAACATCTGCTATAATAAAAATTTATTATTTGAAGTTTTTAGGTAGCTTGCAAATATACATTGCATCAGCATACATGACTACTTCAGTGTCCTTCAGTGTGCTTTTGAATTAATGCAGTTTTTGGCACCTACCATTAAGCGTTAACCGCTAAATATAACCAGCCAACAATTAAAACAATGAGCAATGGTAACAAGGGGTCAGGAAACCATAGGATCAAAGGTTATAAATAGACTCTCAATGGGCGAATCCTCTTTGCCGCACTGGTGTAATTTTGAAGAAGGTGCACAGACCGGTAATAATAGTGGTTCTGGCTGCAGGATGTGATTTACTGTGAGCCAGAGAGACAGGACAGCAGCCTGTGAGGGAACAGTCCAGCGGTAAGCCACTAACTACCTGTCCGCAGAGACAAATGAGGGCCAAATTCTCTCAGACTTTCCCCCATTCTTATTTTCTCGTTGTTCTCATTGCCTCCCTCATTGCATCTACTCCTCTTTCTTTCTGTAGCGCTCACTTTATAGCTTCTCTCTCCCTGTCCTTCTCTGTGAGCGTGACTGAAGTGTCTCTTTTAATGTAAAACTGCACAGTTGTAGCATTCTTCTTTTGTATTGCTTGTTAAGTAAATGATGCCGGCATTCTAGGGAAAACTATATAAATTGTGGTTCCCTGGCATGTGGGTTTAATGCAGAAGTCTGGACCCGTTGAAGGCATGGATTTCCTGTAGCAGGCATGAAACTGGATGAGCTCTGGATGAGCAGTGGTCTGTAGCAGCGTTGAGAAGCAGGACGTTCGTCGCTAAATTGAATCAGATGTTGTCAGGCTGTGATGGCTCACGGTTCAGTGAGAGCCACTCAGACACACTTTGGAGGTAATTGGAGGACTTTTCTCTTCAACCTCACTCGTCCTTTCAGTGATTTGTCTTAAGATATGACCCTAGTGCTGATATTATTCAAATTTTACACAGATATCACACATTCAGACCCACTTCTGGGACTGCTGTTTTTGAAGTCTCATGTAGCCTTTTGAAGTCCACATTGAAGCTTATTCTTTCCAAGAACCAAACATTGATTTTTATGTGATGTTTGAGGTAAATTGGTTGTAATTCTTCTAGTAAAGTGGAATATATTGGGCTGCTGAAGTCAGTTTTATAGTTATAGTTAACCAAGATGAAAAACATTTAAAAAAAAGAATAAATAAATGTTAAATGAATAAAACGTATAACATATATAAAATCACCTTTAACATTTATAACATAAAATAGTACTAAAATAACTAAAACTAATAAATAAACATGATTAAAAACTGTGTAGACCTATTAAAAAAAAACAAAAAAAACTAAAAAATGACAAAAATAACAATTACAATAAAAATTAAAATTTAAGTTAAAAACACAAAATATAAAATCTATTTTAAAATATACATGAAATTACTATAATGACAATTAAAAAATAGAATAATATATCAGTGATACTAAAATAATACTGGCTCTTTTTTGTAGTCTGAACATATTTAAAATATGATTAAAATCAGACTTTGTTAATGGATCTCAATTTGAACACTCTAATTACAGATTTCATGTGTTTTTTCATCATAAAAGCTGTACAGCTGATTAAGTCAGGTGTTGTGAAACAATGCCTCTCTTTCTTGTTTTTATGATCTCACATTTGGATTTGTTTACTGCCCTTATGAAAAACATAATTAAAGGCGGTTTAGCACAAGTGTGTGCTTCTGCATTTCTTGGTTATTACACATTAATTTGGCTGTAGTGCTTGCAGAGTTCAAAGCCTTAGGTGTTTGTGGGTCTCTCAGTATTAAGGTCAGTTGGTTAGGGGACACACCTGAACCTCGGGACGTTAGCTGTGTCAGTGGCTGCACATGGCACGATAGCATAGCACACAGCCATGTCCCTATGAGCCGGGACAGCCTTAGTGTGTTAATCCAATCAGATCAGCAGGGGATTAGAGACCGTTGTCTCCAAAGAAGACCATGGAGTTATGCTAATCTCTTTAGCGATGAGTGCTGGGGCCAGAGCGTCTCTCTCTCATGAGATGCAGACAGACAGTTGGTTCCTGTGTTGAGAGGGTTATTTCATACAAAAAAGAACATCCATGATGATGTAGCATGATTTAGGACCATTAGGGCTGGGAACAGAAGCCTCCTGATTGAGAAAAGTTCCATTTAAAAAAAATTATAACTTTGATGTGGATGAATGATTCCAATGAGTTGGTGCATTTTAGGGAATCATAAACATACAGCACAACCAGTGTGGTCTGATTCCTAAAATAATGATTCTAATGAGTCAGTTATTTTTTGTAAAACAAAAATATACAGCACAATCAGTGTAGACTGACTTCCAAATGAGTAAATATTATGTGTTGGTTTACTTTAGTGAATCAAAAATATACAGTGCAATCAGTGTAATCTGATTCCTGAATGAATTAATCTTGTGAGCTGGTTCATTTAAGACAATTAGAAAAATGCAGCGCAACCAGTGTAATCCGATTCCTAAACGAAAACATCTTATAAACTGGTTCTTTTTAGTGAATCCAAAACATGCAGTGCAACCAGTGTAATCCAATTTCTGAATGAATGAATCTTATGAGCTGGTCCATTTTAGTCAAGTAGAAACACACAGAGCAACTGGTGTATTCTGATTCCCGAATGAATAAATATTATGATCTGGTTCATTATAGTCAATCAAAAACATTCAGCACAACCTGTGCAGTCTGATTCCTGAAATAATTATTCTAATGAGCCAGTTCATTTTAGTGAATGAAAAATATACAGCGCAGTCAGTGCATTCTGATTCCTGAAGCAATTAATGTTATGAACCAGTTCTTTTTCTCCAAATTAAAAACATGCAGCACAACCAGTGATCCCTTTCCTGAAAGAATGAATCTTTTTAGTGAATCAAAAACATGCAGTCCAACCAGTGTAATCCGATTCCTAAACTAAAATACCTCGTAAACCAGTTCTTTTTAGTGAATCAAAAACATCCAGCGCAACCAGTGTAATCTGATTCCTGAACAAATAAATCTTATGAGCTGGTTCATTTTGTTAATCAAAAACATATAGCACAACCTGTGTAGTCTGGGTCCCAAACAAATGATTGTACTGAATCGGTTCTTCTAATGAATACACACACAGCATGCAACTGTGAGTCCTAAATCAGTGTAGTCACTGACTGGTGTAGTTAAAGATGCATATTATGTTTATTCCTTACAAGCACTAAAAGATTTGTTAATGAAACCATTAGAGAACTAAAATCGAATTAGAACCTATGGACCACAGTGTCATAAAAAGGGCAAACTTGAAAGTCCTTTCTTAAATATGAAACTCCTTATCCACACCAAACGAAGAAACACTTTTATTTCTTGTTCAGCATGAAAGTTGAAATGGATGCTTACAAATGCGTCAAACTTTTAATGGCAAAAAGTCCTGCTGGAATACGCCCCGCGACGCCTCAATGACTAGATGACTGATCTTCACATCATTTGCCGAGACTCAGTGCTGTATGAAATTGAATTCAGGGAAAGTGAAGACCGCAAGATGGGGATTTAGAAGCTGATCATTGTATTCTACTAGGGAGAAAAATGTTATCAGTTACTCCCTTCAGGAAAAGCAGGCTTAAACTGAAGCAAACGCACACAGGAAGTACACAAAAGCTCGCCGGTTGATCTGTCAAATAAAAGTGATTAGAAGAGTCTCTCATGATCATTGTTCATGTCGTCCTCATCTAGCATCAAAAACATAAGGGGGTTGAGGAATTCTTCTGTCGGCAATCACTACAGTCGTGCTTTTTTGCTTTTAATTCAATCGTTTTACCATGAACTTTGATTTTCTTAGGCTTTGTTTGTCTTGGTGTGTGAGATGTCTGCTGTGAATGACATCTCACTTAGCACGTCTTCAGATCTATACCGGTGCGCAGAGGAAATGGGCCGTCCCGCTGTCCTGCACTAGATTGATGCTCTACAAGGGCAAATTACAAGGTAATGAGTGGTTAGCAGGAGACACTCTTTAATTACGGCTTGATGGTCTCGAGTGAGTCTGAAGGACAGCTATGGATTATTGTGTGCCTGTTTGTGCGTGTCTGGATGTTTCAATAGTGGCTGGTCACAGTCTCGCACTTTCTCCTGTATTTTTAGTCGAATCCAAATCTGGAGGCCCATCTCAAGGCGCACTAATAATAGCCCAGGGGCCTATTATGACAGTGACGTGCAATCTGTCTCTTTCTACTGAACGGCCGGCAGGGCGCAAGCAGACTGCGGAGATTCGGCTCACGCTAGCTGAGATACCCTCATTAAAGCATGGTCTTATTAAAACATGTGAAAACGGGTGATGAAGGAGAGCAGTTTGTGCGGGAACGATGACAGAATCAAAGCTGTGACCAAATGGTAGTTCCCAGTGGGATTTCATTATCGAATTGTCGAGCATAACATATTTGCACATGCACACTTAGTGATGTGTGTAGGATTTTTTTTGCTTGGCTTTTTTTTGCTATATTTGGACGTCATTGGTGACACTGGACAGCACAGGCTGTTACACAAAACAGTGCCCACACAGAACCTGATTAGATTTTTCTTTCTTCAGTGAGAAGACTGATAATATTGAGAGGAAACTGGATTGTGGAAAGGACATGTACAAAAATCAAACATGTATTGCTTATATGAGCAGCACCATGATTCAGTTTCACATTTTCTTGCTATATGATTCTGATTCATTTGGTTATATATGAGTTATAATGCTTGTTTTGTTTACATATGAAAAAAATACTCTTATACCGATAGCTGTAATTTATACAGGGAACTATCCAACATTTGAATTAATTTTTAAAATGTAAAAAATTTAACAAAAAAAAGGCTGATTAAATGACAGTGTTATCTTGACTAAAATTAAAAATATTAAATCTAAAATTAAAACTTATTTTTTGTTAATTTAAATGGTGCTGAAATAAAATATAATAACATGGAAAAGTATAGATTAAAAAAAAACTATATAAATAAATTAGAAAAGCTGTCTTGGCAGCTAACTGAAACAAAATATTTGAAGTACTAAAATTACAAAAATAAAAAATAAATTAAAGCTAAATATATAAAAAAGTGTAAAAGTGTATACTATATAAAAATGTATTTACTATTTAAAAAATGAAACTAATAAAATTCTATAATAGTATATAAATATTAAAATAACTTTTAATTGGCCAATATATCTATCACTAGTGCAGGCCTTTGGACTAGTGATCGATATATTGGCCAAGCTGTTGGTCAGCTGAAGGAAGAGAGCATTGTAAAGGTGACAAGAAGAAACAAGGAACTCAATGAGTATGTTCAAAGTGAGGTTTCTGTAGTGAGGAAGATCCTGGATAATGTACAGTGGTTGAGAAGAATGAGGAAGAACAAGAGTTTGCGTATAGCTGTTTTAGACCAGCACGGTTGGCTCTGATTCATTGGATTCACTCTTCTGCAGACGTTCACCTCCCACTGCCTCCGATACGCTCAACCAGTCAACATGTGTACAGTAATTCCAGGCTCCCTCCGGCTGTTTCTGGCTTTACCGCAAGTCCTGGACACAGATCCCGCAACACTGCACCAGATTGATTCCTTTTGCATGCCGTAAATCTTCCTGCACCTCCTCTAATGCCCTGAGAACAGAGCTGGGATAGACGCCTCTTCATTACCCCAACAGCGGGGCATCCAAACCAACCCGTGACACAGTCAATTCTCAGCACAAACCGCATCTGTTATCCCAGTGTAAGATGTTAAATAAAGAAATGGAAAGGCTGAGCATGTGGAAACCGATCATTTGGCTCAATTCTAAAGGATTTGTTTTTTTCCTCTTGTTGTTGCTGAGCAGATGTCTTCAGCCAGCGAGAATTGGGTTCCGTGAAATTTAGGCTGGCGTTGTGTTATTAGACATCTGGATGCTGTTGCCTGATATTTGACTGTGCAGCAGTTGAGGGATTTAAAACCAGCAAATTTTTCGATTTTTGAGCCTCATGCACCCGCAGTTGAAAGTGCAAAAACAGCTAAACGCTAGAAGGAACATCTGAGAAATCGAGGGAGGTGGAGCATATGCTGGGAAAACAAAAGCTTAAACTCACATTTTGAAGGTTCCCACCTCCCTGATCTTGAAACATAAACCTAGCAGGATTGGGAGGGAAGGAAAACCAACACGCACATCACTAGAGATATTATTACCCATTTATGGTACTATTTATACCTCCGCTGGGCCTGCAGAGCACCGAGGGAAAGTGAGATCATATATGTTGAGATTGCTGGAGGCTGGTTTACATTCTCCTGAACATGTTTTATTTATTAATACTATGATGGAGGTCAGTAACAGGCGCTTTTTCAGCGTGGTGAAGGAGGCGTTGAGCGCACTGTTTGCCTGCAGCGAGTTGGGGGATGTGGGTGGGTTTCGGTTTATGCGTTTACCTGGACATGGATCAGAAAGGCAACAGGTCGTACAGGCTTTCAGTAGTTTGGACCCAGGGTTAGGTTTGAGCTGCGTGAGCGTGCCCAGGGGTTGTTATTTGTGTTGAAATGAGAGAGAGAGAGAGAGAGAGAGAGAGAGAGAGAGAGGAGGAGTGATAAATAGATAAATCTAGCCACATTGATGAAAAGATTTACATTGACCTCCAAAACTGTCTGTGAAGAGTAATTGTGGGAAAAGATGAATGGTCTGTTGCCTCCCTTTAAAATCACAAAAAGGGATTGGGTGTAATACCATCTGTCTGTCTGTCTATTGCAGAAACGTCAACAGGAAAATATCTTATCTGCTATATGTGGTCATGCTCTATTGATTTTATATAAAGTTTCAAATATAAAGTTTGCTTGGATTTTAAAAAAAGTTTCAGTTATTTATTCTGAGAGTCATTCTGTGGAGTTTTGCTTCCAGTATTGCAAACATAAATGCATTTAAAATAACGTCTCGAAGGCCAGTAAATTACAAACCCGTGGACTGTACGTCATACCCGAGGGATGATGGAATACCGTGTCTACTTCTTCATCTTCTCCTCTGTTCTGCATTATTCAGCCATTTTCAATTAGGTAACAAAGTTTTTTTATGTAACTAAACATAGCACAGGGCCATTGGTCTCCAAAGCAGCTAAATGATTCAGGTTTTCTTTATAATATGTTCTTTTTTAGGAGATTATTAGCGAGATTTACCTTAGGATGCAGATGTTAAGGGATGAGAACCAAGAAAAATAAAAATATCTGTCATTATTTACTCACCTTCATGTCATTACAAACCCCTAACTGACTTTTCTGTAGAACACAAATTTCTGAAAGATATTTTGGGCACTATTTACTGTGTAATGAGAATCTGAACTGTTAAGTTCTAAAATGACCAAAAAGCAGCAGAAAAGTAGTTAATATTCCTCATGAAAACATACTGAAATAAAAATGATTGGTTTATAACCGTTCCCTTCAGTGAGCTATTAACCCATGAGATTGGATCATTGAACTCAAGAACCGGATCAGTCTGATTTGGGAACTGGAGCAATCGTTTTATTGTTAAGATGTCTCAAAAGAACAGTTCATTCACAGGGTAAAGTTTTTAGTAAATTGTGACTTAGATTTCACTCTATTTCAAGCTGTATGGCTTCAAAATACTTATAATATAGAGTATGTTTATAAAACTTTTTTTTTTTTGTTTTGCTTGTCAGGCCCTTTACCTTTGATACTGAAACGTGTGGTCAGTTTTTTGGGTAAAAAGAAGTCATACAGGTTTGCAACGAGATGAAGATGAGTAAATGATCACTCAAAAATTAACCTTATGTTAACTATCCCTTTAAGGAGCTTGAGGAGAGTTGTTAGGTGGTGTTTGTGTGTGTGTGTTTGTTTAAACTTCTTGGTGTGGCCCTGACTGTGGGTTTTTAATATGTCTGGATTTTTATTGCCGTTGGGAAAGGATGGAGCTTTTGTGAACTACAATCTAAATTGACAAGTAGATTGAATTTGTGGAATGGATGATGAAATGCTATTGAAATATTCATTTTTCCTTTGTGCTGCAGATGGGTCGGGGCGCCCACCCACATGTCCCAGTACTGCTTCACTTGAGGAAGAACTGTCACCGATTCGTCACCTCACAGCTGTTCCGCAGAGGAAGAGAGTTCCCATAAACTGACGCATTTCTCTTGATGATCAAACCGCTATTGAAGTTGTTCCTTGGAACGAAATAAAAAGAAATAGAGGGGATGAACATTCCCAATACAATAACATCCAGTCTTGTGTTATTAAATGTTCTGAGGTGTTGTCCTGAGCTGCTATAATAAGTTTAAAGAGGGAAAGGCATTATGGGAACTTGATAGATTTAGGCAGGAGGCATGTGAACTAAACCGGCCTGTTCGATGAGCGTGATAATTGAATTGTTGGAAATGCAAATCCATTTCAATGGCATCTGCAGACAATGACCACTGCAAGCAAATGAAGATCCACCTGTTGAAGCTGTGAGCATGCGCAGGGAATTGTGGGTAATCATTGCTTTGCAATCAGACAAAGACCCTTTGAATCTCTGCAAGCTTTTTGTGTCTTTTCACTATATTCAGTCTTTTCTCTCTGAACTCAAAGAACTTGAGACTTATCAAGTCTGTCAGTCTTTGCTCTCGTTTCTTTCGTTCTTTCATTTTCAATAGATTTAGTCAGTGTAGATTCCATATTAAAGGTTTTTAGATTTTTTTTTTTTTTTTTTTTTTTTTTTTTTTTGGGATACATTGATAGTGAAATTGAAAAGTTGATGTAGTGTGTTCATGTTATGACTGATAACCCTTAAAGGGATAATTCACCCAAAAATTAAAATTTTTCGTTCCAAACCTGTATGAGTTTCTTATGTTGAACATAAAAGAATATATTTTGAAGAATGTTGGTAACCAAACAGTTGATGGTAGCCATTGACTTCTATGCCATTTCCTTATTTTTTTACTATGCAAATCAATGGCTACCGTCAACTGTCTGGTTACCAACATTTTTTTAAATGTCTTCTTTTGTGATCAACATAAGACAATCTTTGCTATGAACTACTGCTGTCCTTTTAAGTTAGTGCTTTAAATGATTCACTTATAAAACTTGTTTGTGTTCGTTTGAGCGAAGTTCTAGTTGAGCGAACACGAGTAAATCCAACCATCCATCATTCTCATCAGCCGAGCATGTCTCCAAGCCACCCGTTTCTCCCGAAACTCCTGAGTAGGAGCTTTGGAAAGTTTGTTCATTGAAAAAAGTGCTGAAGGTGGTTTTCCTTTTGAAGCGCAGCGGCTGTGGCTGTGTACAGGCCTTTGTTGTATGATGACGTGATTGAAAGCTAAACATGCAGGCTTTCTAGAAGATCAAATGATATGAGATCTTCAACCCCCCCGTGCACCGTGTTTTCCTTGGCTCAGCGCTGATGGGTTTGAATATGCGAGTAGGTGCAGTGCACATCGCAGGCCTCACACTTCAAAGACATCCGTTTATATCTCACACACTATTTCAGGCTGTTTTAATGGCCACTGGTGGAGGGAACTGGATGTGATTTACTGGATGTGAGTGAAACCACTTGATTTGCTTTGCTGCTGCTTACGTCATTTCGAAGGAACTCTGCTTCATCTTCTCTTTTGTTCACCAGTGTTGCAGGGAGTTTGACAGCCCTGTTGAAGCATGGAGGCTCTGACCAGGGGATTTTTTTTTTCTTTGTCATAAAGTGTTCGGGTTTTTCCAAAGAATTATAATTGATGACGCAGCTCAACAGGAATAAAAAGTGCTGAGCTCTGCCAGTAAAACAGACTTGCGACAGAGAGAACTGTAACAGAATCATGTCTTTCTAGCATAGCTGGGTTGACTTCATATTTATAGTACTGTGATATGTGAAGCTCGAACCGGTTGTTTCTTTTTCAACATGTCATAGTACTTTCCCTTTTATTTATATGGCTTCCTCAAAGATTTCTTACACTTAAGATAATGTAATCAAAATGTAATTGCCTTGGGTTATATATACATATACATATATATATATTTTTCCTATCAGCATTGGTCAATATTGAATATTATTTAATTGTACATGTTTGTTTTAATGTTATTTTATTTAAACATTTATTTTATTTTAAGTAACTTTTTTTTATAACTTCAGTTAACTATATGTCTAGTGTACATTATAAGTTTGTGATTGCAAAATATATTGTATATATTGTGTGTGTGTGTACAGAGAGAGAGAGAGAGATTTTAAATAAGAATTTATAGGATCTAAAATTTTTATAGTAGTCTTTTGTTGTTTATCAGCCGTGCACAAAAATAATTATTTCCTTATCAATATCAGCCAGAATTTTATATCAGCCAGGGATTTATTTCAAACTAAGCATGCTTTTTAAGCACAATGCTTTATGAACCATTCCAGCATATTTTATATAATAACTATATGGCTCAAAACAGCATTTGGATACTTTCTTGTTATCAAAGGTTAGAGGATAATATTCATAGTTAATGTGTTGAACTACACCTGTGTTTACTCTGCTAGGACATCTGTGTGAACTTTACATCCACTAAAAAATTATATGTGTGTGTGTGTACTTGCGTCAGTCTGTGTTGCATGTGTGTGTAGTTGAGTACAGGATGAGAGTGGTCTGGGTTCCTCTGTGCTAGTGAAACATGAGGTGATCTGTGATTTATTGTCAGTTATCACCTTCTATGTCCCGAGTAGCTGTTGCCCAGATGGTCTTGTCGTTAAGAGGTGTAAATTACACATTTAAATGGAGTCATTCCAGAACCCTGTATGCGCATACATGCCTTCTTAAATGAGATATTCATCTTTCTATTGCACACATTATGAAATATAATTTTTTTTGACAAAGTAAACCTCATTGCTAATGTAAAGAACTGACAAAAGATGGTTGCAAAGCTTTTATTTGCATTTTGTGGCATTTCACCTGTATTCATGAGACATTTTATAGGCATTTTGCTTATATTGGTCCTGTTTTTTTCTTGTGTACATGTGTGCAAAAGAGTGTGTGTACACTACACACACACATATACGTGTGTTTGTGCTGATCCTAATGCTGGCAGCTGCATCCTGTCATCATTTACTAGGGTCAGCAAACCTTGTGAGTCTTTGAATGATGGCTTTAGCCTCTTTTAGCAGGTGTTTAATGGAAGAATGAGCCAAAGCCTCCTTCCCTTCACCTTCAGTTTCATTAAACCCTCAGACCGGAGCTTTTAACAGCAGCTGAGGGTGGACTGAATAAAGACAGGATCATACTTAAGCATTTTCAGGGAAGCAGTAGCCTTTTAAAGTATTGAGAGAGGGAAAACGGCTCATCTGATATTCTTCCTAAAGGTTTTGGGTCAAATAGGATTTACAGAGGGTGGATATTTACCCCCTCGTTTAAGTGGTTTTTTTTTTGGCAAACTTGCTATAATATGTTTTTATAATATCAAATTAATTTAATGCAGCAATGTTGTTTCATGAAATTTGCTTGTCCTCTGTCCTAT
>CM077263.1:7761069-7826069 GCA_039654775.1 Spinibarbus caldwelli
TCCCTGTAGATCCTGTTAGTGTGATGTTCACACTGCTAATCTGATCCAGAAACATGCAGCAGATCTCATATTCAAATCCACACACAGCCACCTGCTCATGAGATCACAGCTGCGATATGAGACGAGGAAAAAAGATTTCATTTGACCTCATCAGATGTTATTATTTTTCTGCAGTGAGCGTTTACCCTCTCATGTTTTCTCCTTTTGTCTGCGTCTCACTGTTTGTATCTCCCAGATCGGGAAAAAAGATTAGAAATTAACCTGTCACCGTTTCACAATGTCTGTTTGAACTGCACAAAATAGCTAATTTCTCTTTATAGCTCTGTTGAAAAGACTGTCTTTATTCCATTTATATGCTGGTTGAATCTTGCTGTACCTAGCCAGTTTTATTCAAATCATTTACCTTAAGTATGAGTAATAGTAAAAGTGATGCATGCCTATTTTAAACTAACTCTCTCTCTCTCTCTCTCTCTCTCTCTCTCTCTCTCTCTCCTGTTTCATGCTGACCATCTCTGCATCTCAACTCTAGGTAAGGACATTTTATTTTTCTCAGTCTCAATCACTTTCATAGTGTGTCATCTTAGTGTGAGATATTTCAGGTATCTCTGATCATGTTGCCAATAAAGGTGTCTCATGGGATGCCAGGGTCCTTCTGTGTCAGTGGTCCTGCCTTGAGACCATCTGGGTCTCTAGTTTACTGCCTGTGCATTTATCTGTCATCAAAGACTAAGATTATCCAGATCTCTTTGATATGGACAACTACGGACATACATGCACAGGCTTATACAAGCTGTGTTTTTAGTTTTTTCATTCCTTTTTTTGGTCTTTTGATTTTTCCTAAAATAATTATATACACTACAGTCCAAAAATTGAGGTCAGTAAGATTATCTGTTTATAAAAATAAGAAATCTATAATGTTCACCAAGGTGGCATTTATTTGATCAAAAATACAGTAAAAATTTTAATACTGTGAAATATTAATACAGTTTAAAATAACTCTTTTCTATTTTAATATATTTTAAAAAGTAATTCCTGTGAATTTTTAGCAGTCACCAGTGTTACACACTGTCACATGTGTCAGTGTCACATGATCCTTCAGAAATATTCAGGATTCTTTGATAAATAGAAAGTTCAAGAACAGCATTTTTGAAATAGAAATCTTTTGTAACATTATAAATGTCTTTACCAACCTGGTCTCATGACGAAAACGTACCTCTGGGAATTTTTTCGCAAGACGCGAAATATGTACTGCCATGTACGTTTCGTGACACATTCAATGTGAAATGTCCATTGGGTGGTGCTAAAAGAGTGTTCATTTTTTCCCTCCAGAACAGATTAACGTATATAGTACGTTTTATGTGACGTTGGTTTTGTAGGTGTCACCGCAGTTCTAACTTGAAATGTCCGTTGAGTGGCGCTATAACTCTTAATGCTCCGTGACATTTTAAAATAACGTACTATCTGCACTACACCTAAACCTACCCGATAGTATGAACAAAAGCAAATGTGACGTAAAAATGCAGTCACAAGCGTGCTGTTTTAGCTTGTTTTTTGATCTCTCATCTTTCAGCTCTTTCATCACGAGTCATGTTTTTGACGGGATTTGTACCCAAGGATTCCGCATCCTAACTCCAATTCCGTGCCGGCTGAGCTACCGAGCTTGTTACGTGCAGAATGCGAAACATATGGAGCTGTAATCATAACTGTGTACGAAAACAATTTCAAGTGCTCACTGTTTTACTGCCTCTAGTGTTCATTTCTGTTAGAAACTGCAGTGATATGTACTTATTGCTACGTGTTTTGCGTCTTGCGAAAAAGTTCCCAGAGGTATGTTTTCATCATGAAACCAGGTAGGTCTTTATTTACTGCCACTTTTGAGCAAATTAATGCATCCTTGCTGAATAAGTAATTTTTATTGACCCCAGATGTTTGAATGGTAGTGTGTAGCACATTTCAGTTTTTTTCCTTTTTTTGTTTTTTATATAATTTATTTTTTTTTTTTTTGGTTTTTGGATTAATTTGGCTTTGGTTTCACAGCATTTTTACAATTTTTTATTTTATTAAAGACAGAAAAATGACACTTGTTGTATTCTGTGTTCACAGTATAATAGAATTTCTCAAAAAAAAAAAAAAGACTGCATAGCTTTATATTGAGCATATAAATAACATTCTAATTGACTGTGATTTTGTTACTTAATGAGAACATTTTTTGATGCTAGAAACTTGAGATTTTTGTCGTGGCACCCCTTGTGGTGAATTAAGCTGTTCAAAGACTGCTTAGATCAGTATATTTACTATTATTTATAGCTTACTATTATTAGAACAGATAATCAGGCCTTTTCGTTGCATACCACGGCTGATCCAAGTGTATATCAGATCCTATCGTCTGGATGGATATGATCTCCACCCAATGCTTTAAACTTCTGTTGCATTCCAGTTTGCCCTTCCCATTACAGTCAGCAGATGGTGAAGACTGTGGAAGGGTTTGACCTGCATTAAAGGTTTCTGTTGCTACGCAAATGCATATTTGGTTAATGCAAACGAGCCATAAATAAACCAAAAAACAGTAGCCTGAAGGTTTGATTTGCATCCAGTGAAGTGTGTGTTTGCTCCTGACAGAAACTGCTCTCCTTATTGGACAATACAGTTGTCCATCATATTTTGCATCCAATCAGTGTGAGCGAGTAAAATTAAGTCTATTTGGTAGCTCTTTTCTGATTTCTTGAGAGTTTTGAAACATTTTGTGTAAGTTCTACTAGCAAGTCGGTGCTAAAAATAGGGTTTATTATTTTACACTTCCTCTTTTCCCTTCCTGAAATCAGAAAAGTTACACCAGGGTTACAACACCATATCTCTACCAAGAGAGTCTTTTCACTGAGGGATCAAAGTGTCAGTGCTTTTGTCTCAGGCTCACAAAGGCTAAGTTGTGACTGTGAGACAGAAAGTGAACATTTGAGGAAATAAATCAGAAATTCCTCTTTGCTGTTGCTCAAATTTCGTCTATTCATTTTTTTTTTTAATCCAACTCGCCATCCGTGTGTCTCTCATACTCTTAACTATTTCTCTGTTTTGTTCCCTTTCGCTTCACATGGCAACGTGATCTCATGATAATTCGTATGTATTTTATGTAAAATGTGGTTCTGTAAAACGTACATTTACTTAAGTTTTTAGAGGCACTAAAACGTACAATACTGACGTATTTTCAGCATTTAAACGTTAAAAACTGATGTATTGATGACATCTAAAAATGAATCCTTATGTTTAGATGTAGGAGTGGGATTAGTGACTATAAAAACTTTTGTAATGCTATATTGTTACTAAAATTGTTATTTTCCTGAATGTTTCGGTCAATTGCGTTTTATATCCTTTTATATTCTCTATAAAATGGGTAGGTTTAGGTTTGGGGGTAGGTTAAGGGGTCTAAAATCTAAATTGCTTATTAATAAAATGATAAAAATACATAAATGTACGTTTTGTGCTTGTAAATGTTACGTATTAATACCTACGTATGAACATGAGACCAGGCTGCACATGGAGATGAGAAATCTGGTAATTGTAAAACTTGAGGCTCTGTGCCAGCTGTAAATATTCACAAACCAGAAAACTGTCATTTATTTACTCACCCTCATTTTGTTCCAAATCCATATGAGTTTCCTTCTACCATATGACACAAAATGAGACCATTTCAAGTTACTGTTTTCAGGATTTGTCTGTGAAATTAGAAAAAACTGAACTCCCAGTTCCCTAACCCATCAAATTTTGGTTATTCTTTGAAACAAAAATTAAGATATTTTAATAAAACCTAGAAGTTTCTGTTCCTCCATTGAAAGTACAGATAATCAAAACTTAGAAGATAAAAAAGATTAATTAAATTTGTACATTTAATATAAAGCAATCATATCTCTATTAAAAAAATATATATTAAACAGCTTGCTTTTTATGTATTTTATGACAACTTGATATTCTTTGATTTTCAAAGTCTTGGTTACCTGGACCTTCAATTGGGGGACAGAAACCTCTTAATTTGTGTTTCAAAGTTTCATCAAAGTATTGTGGTTTTGGAATCACATAACGGTGAGTAAATGATGACAAAATTGTAATTTTTGGGTTAACCATCCGTTTAATGCTTCCAGAAGGATTAAAAAGAATCATTCTGACTGGTTTTGTGAGCCAGAGATATTGATTCATTGGAAAATTTGATTCAGAAAAATAGTTTATGCACTAAATGTGAAGATTTTCTATTTTTCAATGTGTAATGCTTGTTTTAATCACACAAAACTAATTTATGATTTCAGAAAACTTTTATGATACTTTCACAGTGATTTTGGAGCTTGGGAGCCCCTGTCCTCATTCAAGTCCATGTAAAGTGATATTAAAATATGTGTTCTGAGTTTTTCACACAACAGAAAAATGTGTTATTAACCACCCAGCCAAATTTGAATGATAAAAAACCCGTCAAGTAACTAAAATAAGTTATCAAAATCTTTGAAAAATAAGCAGGACTCTCTGCTCTCAAACGCTGGGGGCGTGTCCACTGTCAGCGCTGAAACCACGCCCACTCACGGGAAAGTGGCCATCTCTCTCAACTGTCAAATACCGCTACAACCTGAATGGATGCTACTGATACTACCTCTAGTAACTTAATTGGATTTATACAGCCATACATGTTTGAGCGTGCAAGTTCGTTATTTAATTGTAGACGTGCGGCAAGCACGCTCAACACGCTTCAGCGCTACAGTGAGTTGAAACCTTCATCTTCAAGGCCAGCGCGGCTCATGGTTGCTTAGCAACAACAAACACCACGAGAGTGCAAGCTCCGATGCGCTTTGAAAGAAGAGAAAGCGGGACAGCTCCCGTTTCCATGCATTTGTAGATGCGAATTGTGAACGCTCCATGTTTTTAAATTGTATGTATTCTGCCACATATTGATGTCTCTGGGCTAAGACCCGGGTATCCATTCGCCCTAGAACCGTCACTGCCTAGAATCTGTATATCTAACATCACAGACATTCAAAAAGACAAACTAAGAACTTGACCTCCCAACATAGTTATTATAGTGTTAGGGGCGGGGCCACACTCGGTGGCTCCATTGCGTCATCGAGCCACCGTTTTAGCCCCGCCCAAAAAATCCTGAACACAGAATTGGTGAAAAACTGTTTAACGGTTTAACTCCACAGTTCAGTACTACATAGTTCAGAGTCTTTGTAATGTGTTTTAGCAATACATTTTTAACATTTGTAATGTGTTTAGAAACAATTCTCAGAATTCTCTTTACACGGGCTTTCACATTTTTTATATTGAAAAGATTGACTCTATACTACTTAAAAATGCCATACAGGTTTGGAACAACACAAGTAAAAATGTTCTTTTTTTGTGATTTTATTTTTTATTTATTTATTTTTTGGGTGAACTGTTCATTTAAGCTTTCTGAGAATCAAGTAAAGAATCCTACAAATCAGACCATGTCTTTTATTTTTTTTTTTACACTTAATTTTTTAGTTTTTTTGGCAGGGTTGTTTGACTTTTTTTTTTTTTTTTTTTGTCTGAGCAAGTCATTTTTGATTGTCATTTGTTGTAGTTTTTGTTCTGTTTGAGTGCACAAATTTGTTAGTATGACTTAACTTTTTGACTATTTTCACACGACTGATTCAGAGAAATGATGTTCCCTAAGAGAAGCATCGATCTGCAGTAAATACATTTATAAAACTGAGACTGATCCATGTATAGTGACAGGGCTGCAGTGTCTATCATTTCTAAATATTTGAGGATGAACTTGTTTCTTACATTTCAGTCAGTTGAGACCATCCTGCAAGCTGTTTACTTCGCGTGTTCTCTACTGATGAAATAGCATCTCTTTGAACAGATCGTTGGCTCTCATAAGTACCACGTCCTTCTCAGAGGACTCGCTCTGTTTGTGTAGATGTTTGAGTTTTTTTTTTTTTTTTTTCCTCCCTCTGGTGTGTTTTACCTTGAGTTTTTGAGTAGCCTGAAGAGAGCTGTCAATCAAGTTGACTGACATGGAGACTGCATTCGCACCTTGCCTTTGTGTAGGGAGTTTTCCTTCTGTCCATTCATGTGTGTCCCTGCAGCCCATGGCACTAATAAGTCTGTCACGGCGGCCTGTGAAAAGTCACGTTCAGCTGTGTGTGTGTGTGTGTGACCCAAGGGAATGTGGCACCTCATTCCTCAAACGAGACAACAGAAGCACCGATCTTTGAAGCCTGCGGTGCTGCCAGGATTGAACCCTGTGTGACTCTGTGACCCCAGTATTGGAGGAAGCTCGTACATTTCAACACTCCCACACAACTCACACAGAGCAACTGCCGTCTCCCTCATGTGCTAACTGCTCATAAATCTATTACATGCAGCATATGCCAAACACACACAATGCTGTCAGCCTGCCAAGTAGTAGTAAATGTATGAGAATGTTTTAGGTTATGCTGTATAAGTGTCATTACTAGTCTAAAGTTTGAATACTCTTGACACATGATTTTGAAGACCTTTTGATTTAAAGCTTACGTTTAAAATTAAATTTGAAGAAAAAATAGCCTACACCACCATTAATGTTTCAAAGTTTGGGGTCAGTAAGAATTGAATACTTTTATTCAGCAAGGATGCATTCAACATTTATGTTACACAAGATTTCTATTCCAAATAAATGTTGAACTTTCTATTCATTCAAGAATCCTGAAAAATGTATCATGATTTTCAACACTGATGATAATAAATGTTTCATGAGTACCAAATCATATATTAGATGATTTCTAAAGGATCATGTGACACTGACGACTGGAGTAATGATGCTGAAAATTCAGTTTGCATCACAGGTATAAATGACACTTTAAAATATATTAAAATAGTAAACAGTTATTTTAAATTATAATAATATTTCATAATATTACTGTTTAACAATATTAAACAAATCTAGCCTTGGTGAGCATAAGAATTTTTTTTTTAAATTTAATTTAATAAAAAAAAAAAATCCAAACACAAACCTTTCTGGACAGTAGTGTAAGAATGAATTTCTTAAAAAAAAAATAATAATAAATTTAAAAAAAGGAATAAAAAAATTAAATAATAATAAAAATTATTTATTTATTTACTTACTGTTAAATTTAACTTACTTATTAAATTAAACCATAATGAATGGTTAGTGAGTAGTGAAGGAAAAGCAGCCAAAATATATGTTTGGTTGCTACATTATTCCTATAATTCTGTTTATGTTATTATGTTTATGTTAGTGAGTCCGAACACACACAGTGGTGTATAAAGTACCTGAAAGCCATACTCAAGTGTAAGTACGGATATCTTACCAAAAAATTACTTTGGTAGAAGTTGAAGTCACCGTTTAGAATATTACTTGAGTAAAAGTATGTGAATAAAGTATGTGATATTTATTGTACTTAAGTACGAAAAGTATTTTTTAAATCTTAAACGTACTTAAGTATTGAAAGTAAAAGTACAAGTAAATGCAAAATGGAAAAGAAGCAAATACATATATTAAAAAAATATTCATACAGCTTGAATAGCAAGATTGTTTTCAGTTTTAACTTTCTTCCATTTTGTATTTTTGGGTAAGAATAAGAAGCACTTCATCCGGTACTTAGTGTCTTTTATTCCAACATAAGAAAACATTTCTGGAATCTGCATCTGAAATAGCATTTAGATGCATTTACAGAGTTTATATATCTCAGAGGGGACATGGATGCATTTAAACTGCAGTTACAGATGCATAAATAGGCCTAATGTTTTGTTTTTAACATAAAACGTTGAATACTGATATTTGAAATAATTTAAAACATGAAAAAAAGTCGAAATGTGAAATTAAAACCGCCAGTAGGTGACAGCAAGTGACTGTTAATGAGTGAGTCATTGAGATTCAACCGATTCATTCAAACGACTGATTCATTCAGAGACAAAGAATTTCACTGTGTTAATGAGTGAATCATTTATTCAACTGATTAGTTCAAAAAGCTGATTCATTCAATAAGTAAACACCGTCCATTGCTCAGAGACGCAAAACAGTGATGTGATCTTTGTTTGGAACTATTTTCGTTGGCAAAATTGAGCAAAAACAAGCAATATTATGTCTAAAATGTAAGTCACTTATTGCTTTACTGAACTTTGTATAAAATTATTCTTAAATGTGTTCATGATATCTGCAGAAAAACGGTACTCTTTGTGTGATATAGACAGATATAGAAGTTAACTATATTAAATTATATAAATATAAAAAGCATACAGGAGCATTTTTGCCATCTACAATTTAGAATGCCTGGAATTTTGAGTTTTAATAGATTTATAAATCAACGTGCGTGCACTCTTTGTGTGATTTGGTGATATAGCCTACTTGAAAATGTCAGATCGCACATCATTACAACAACACTTACCATATTATCGCAGACGATGCTGTATCGCACACCCCAGCCTCAACTTGAGTGTAAAATGAAATCATCCGCGGTTGTGCGGGCACTTGTTTGCATGAGCAAAGCTGTTTTAGGAGTCTAACTTGCAAATGCCAGACCACTGATTCGTCAAACCTGCTTTCCTGCCATCTGTGTTCTTCTGACTATTTTGTAGTAGGTAACGAATATGCTTCAGGGAAATGTATCGGAGTAAAAGTATACATTTTACTTAGGAAATGTAGTGGAGTAAATGTAAAAGTTGGCTGAAATATAAAAACTCAAGTAAAGCACAGATACTCCCAAAAAAATACTTAAGTACTGTAACGAAGTATTATTACTTCGTTACAATACACCACTGCACACACACACACACACACACACACGACTGTTCTTCATCAGATCTGCGGTTAAGAGCCGCTCGCTCACAGAAATCTCATTTATGTCCCAAAACCAGGACAGTATGAGTAAAACGTGGAGAAAAAAAACATGAAATCCAGTCATAACATGAAATGTACTGTATTAAACGCAGTGTCACAGAATTTGGCAGATGTTGGATGAACAAATCAAAAGTCAGGCTGTTCACTTAAATGGACGAGTGTGCGTGAATATTAAAGCACAGACTGCTGTGGAAATGTGAATTCGGCGTGTTGTGCGTGTCTCAGTTTTTTCTCAGTTTAGCGTCTGCATCTCACTATATGAGACATGAACTTCATCTGAGGTTCGTGTCACCAGAATTTCACTATTTACTTTGAGAAAACTATCGAAACAGAAACTCAAAGGTCTTTGTTGCATATCTAATTATAATGCAATGTTAGCTAGGGCCATGTGTTCATCTCATTGATAAAAGAGAATGAACGACACTTCTTTTAAGGATTTTGGGAACTGGGAGTGATGCTGATGCTAGAATGTTTTTTTCCCACTCAGTTAAGTAATGCGAGAGGTTGACAAGAACAATAAATAAAAAAGTAAGCTTAAGCTCAAGTAGGCTATGAGTCGCCTTTACACTTACATTACATTAAGTCACAACATCTAGCTACTGGGGTGCCTCAGGGCTCAGTTCTTGGACCGCTTCTCTTTTCTGTCTACATGGCATCACTAGGTTCTGTCATTCAGAAACATGGCTTTTCATATCACTGCTATGCTGATGACACTCAACTCTACCTCTCATTCCATTTTTTTCCATTCTGATGATCCGACGATAGCTGCCCGCATCTCAGCTTGTCTAACAGACATTTCTTGCTGGATGAAGGACCATCACCTTCAACTCAACCTAGCTAAGACCGAACTGCTTGTTGTTTCAGCAAACGCATCACTTCATCACAATTTCACCTTCCAGTTAGGCTTATCAACCATAACTCCTTCAAAAACAGCCAGAAACCTTGGAGTTGTGATTGATAAGCTGAATTTCTCAGACCACATTGTTAAAACTGCCCGGTCCTGCAGATTTGCTTTATACAATATTAGGAAGATCAGGCCCTTTCTTTCGGAACATGCAACTCAACTCCTTGTTCAAGCTCTTGTTCTTTCCAGGCTGGACTATTGCAGTGCTGTCTTAGCAGGTCTTCCAGCCAATTCCATCAAACCTCTACAATTAATCCAAAATGCTGCTGCAAGATTAATCTTTAATGAGCCAAAAAGAACACGTCACACCTCTGTTCATCAATTTGCACTGGCTACCAATAGCTGCTCGCATAAAATTCAAAGCATTAATGTTTGCCTACAAAACCACCTCTGGCTCTGCACCCCTTTACCTAAATTCAGTACTTCAGACCTATGTGCCCTCTAGAAGCTTACATTCTGCAAGTGAACGATGCATTATTGTGCCATCCCAAAGAGGCACAAAATCACTTTCACTGACTTTTTCATTAACTGTTCCCTCCTGGTGGAATGATCTGCCCAACTCAATCCGAGCAGCTGAATCCTTAGACATCTTCAAGAAACAGCTAAAAACACATCTCTTCCATCTTTATTTGACCCTCTAACTCTAGCACTCTCTATTCTAATTCTATTTTATCTATCTGTCTCCTTTTTATTAAAAAAAAAACACACACACACACACTTGACCCTCTATCAATTGCATATTTATTCTGTAACTGCTAGCTTTTCTTGAAAAACGCTAGCTTTCTTTTTTTCTATTCTATCTATGTTTTCTTTAAAAAAAAACCTTGCTATGTGTACTGCGTTAGGCTAACCGAGACTTGTCATAGCACTTGCATGTTGTCGCTCTTTTGTTGGTTTCGATTGCTTCTATTGTCCTCATTTGTAAGTCGCTTTGGATAAAAGCGTCCGCTAAATGACTAAATGTAAATGTTATTTCATTAACACTTTCTGAACAAGAACATTATTCTAAATCCACCTTTTGTATTCAATGCAAGAAAGTCATACAAATTTGCAACAGCATGAGGGTGAGTGCATAATGACAGTTTTAATTTTTTGTGTGAACCCTCTTTAATTAGTTTTGGCAACAATAATCTCTTCTGTTTGTCAATAATCACTTCTGTTGCACACAGCAGTGTAGCGTCTATTAGCTCAGGTGCATGATTGCATCCGCACATCTGTCTCTGTGCTTTTGTCTCTCTGACTGTCAACTTTGCTCTTTCTCATCCTTTCTAGCCCTGTTCACACCAATAAACAGCACAAAATAGTCCTGCCTCAAACTAGTCCTGTATTTCCTTCCTTCTCTGAGAGTATTTGCATACAGTTTTACTTCTGCTCTGATTGTTTGTAGCTTCTAAAATGCCATAAAACTGTAATGTAATTCAAAGAGATGCAGTTTCATTTTAAAATCCAGTGCTGAAATTTTATGCTTGGTGTGAACAGATCTTAGCTCTTTATCTTGCTCACAAAATTGTAAGTTTGAGGGGGAGGGTGTTCCCGCCAGCACAATAATTTGCTGACGTGCCTCATGGGACCTGAAGAAAGTGGAGTTATGCATGTGTGCAAGCATGATTGAAGGTGTTAATGCTCCAGGGCCTTGTATATCAGCTCCAGGCCTGATTGGTGAGCTCTGTTAGTGGAGGTGACGGGCTGACATGAGGTGAGGGGTCTGACTGTGGCAGGATCTCCACCCCAAAGCTGCTCTGTGGCCCCAGCAAATGTTTCTCATTCTCAGCTGTCATCCGTTCCTCACAGGCAGACTGGCACGCAGGGATCTCGCCCGCCCTGAGCCCCGGAGCACAACGTGCCGTAGCGCTCCACCCCCCGTGCCGCCCGCCCATCCGGGGCTTTAGAGACAGAAACGGAGCACAATCTCCTGAGAAATTCCCAGAGTATGCGTGTGAGCCGCCACATAGACTCTGTGCTCTTTTTAAACTGGATAAAGGGGCAAGACCTCCCCTTTCTTTCTCTCTCCTGCTCTAATGGAGTTGACGGGGTGGTTTATTCCCAGAATACAGCTCAAGAGGATTTGAGAGAAGTATAGATTTAAGGATGAGAGCTGCATAATGACCTGTTCATTCATTAATTATCTGATGAAGGAGAATGACTCTCTAATGTAAACGGTGAACCTCCTTTGAAACCGAATGAAACACGTGTGCTTATTTACATAAGTATCTAAGTTTTTAAATTAAGCTAATTATAATTACTACAGACTAAGGTTCATCTACATTAGCGAACTTAAAAAAAAAAAAAAAAAAAAAAAAAAAAAAAAAAACATTAAAAATAGTAATTTTTAGGTGAGACCTTTATTTTAGGTTTATAATTTTATTTTATTAATTTCTTAAAGAAAAAAAAATACTGACCCTAAACTTTTGAATGTTATTGTGTGTTACAAAAGATTTAGATTTTAAATAAATGCTGTTCTTTTTAAATTTTTATTCATCAAAGAATGTTTTTTTTTTCTGTGTTTTTGATCAAATAAATGCAGCTTTGGTGAGCATAAGAAACGTTTTTAAAAAAAAAAAAAAAATCTTACTGATCCCAAATTTTTAAATAATATAATTTTTTAAATAATATAATGTTATGTTATGTTATGATATGTTATGATATGTTATGATATGATATGATATGATATGATATAAAAATGTTTTAGCAAGTAGGGGAATTGAATTGGGACTTATCGCAGGACAGATTTGTTTGATTTCAGGTGTTACAACACACTTTCCTTTCAGATTCAGTCACTATTAGTTTTCTCTATAGTTTTCTTCTAAGAGAATTTCAGTTAGTGTGCGAAAATGAGACTTCTCCAGATGTGCACAGGGCTTTGCTTGGTCTGCTGTTGTGATTTTTTTTTTTTTTTTTTTTTCTCTCCTTTCTTCTTGTCCCTGCCTCTTCCTCCATGCACCCATAAATCAGAAAACAGTCAGTCTGAGAATAATTGGGTTGTTAAAGGCCAAGGCTATCTTTTAGAGTATTTCTACTGAATCATTTTCAGAAAGTAGTCCTACAAATGAACGTAGGTGACTGTCAGATCGATAGAAATCATGTGGTCAGTCAGACCATCTCTCACACACATGCCAGAGGGAGAATCGTCCCTTCCATACAAACTTTCTTACACGTTTCTTTAGGTGTCTAAATGGGGGGGGGGGGGAAAAAAAAAAAAAAAAAAAAAACCTGAAGGCAAATAATTCTTCTTCTTATTCTTATTCTTCTTATTATTATTCTTCTTATGCATTGCTCTGTGGTGCTCACATGAGGGAATGTGGGTTTAGTTCTGACCCACGATGGATTCTAATCCTATTAAGTTCTTTTGCTATGAATCAAAGTGCTAAAATCGCTAGAAAAACTTAGCTGTGTAAATGTAAAAAAAAAAATATATATATATATATATATATATATATATAAATAAATAATAAAAAGATCAAAAATTATTTTAAAAAATGTTATATAATTTTAAATGATTGTAAAAAATTAATAATTAAAAAATTAATAATACTTAATTTTTGAATAATTAAAAATATTTATTTATTTATTGTTTGTTTATCAAACATTGCACTATGGTGCTCACATGAGGTATGTGGGTTCAAATCTGGCCTGCAATGTAAACTGATCCGTTCCCCTCTCTTTTCCCCATTGTTTCTTGTCATGTATCTATATCCGCTATGAATTAAATAACTTGAAATGCTAAAATCATGTTTTTTTTTAATAGTAAAGTGAGGTACAGTTTCATTAAAACTCAGAAACGCAATTTTTATTAATATCTTCCTCTCACATTCTGTCTCTCACACAAGCAGTCGAATCTAACATTAGCAAGGGAGGTAATTGTGTCAGAGCCTTAGAGGGAGGTAAAATGGAATAATGAGACTCATTATCATACTAAAGAAGGAGAGAGAGACCGAAGAAGGGAAGAAGATGAGAAAATTAAAGAGAGGAAGGGAAGGATGAGGAAGTGCTCCCATCAGTTTGCGAGCGAGAGCTTCTGTGCTCTTGTTAACGGAGTTTAGCTGAAGAACGGTGTCAGTCTGGCTTTGCTGAATATTCTCTGTAACGCTGCCGAAATGAAACCTTTTTCCCTTCGCTCCGTCGCTTTGATCAGCCCGCGCCAGTCTTCTTTCACATTGGATGAATAGCTGGGAAATAAGACTAGTGGAGCGTGTTACCGCCGCACAAATGACAGGTGAAGGGCAGTTTCCTCTCACTCGCTGGCAGGGCTGATCCGGTGACAGACTTTGAAGTTTAGAGGAATCTCCTCTTCGTGTTGAAACGGGGCAGATAGAAGCACTTCAGACTGAGAGATGTTTTTGTCTCCGCTCTGAAGTGGGAAAGATTACAGCGTTTTGAGTTTTTTAATCCTCACTGAGCGTCAGATTAGAAACACCAGCACAAATGGAGCAGGAAGTAGAGGAGGAGAGTTGTTCAAGGACAGGGGAAGTTTGTGTCTTTGAGGCAAGTGCGACAGGCTTACCGGGATTTGACGGAGACCACGTTTTTTTTCTCACATTGCTGCATGATGCTTCAATATCAGAAGCCTAGCTGTAATATTTCTTACATTTAAGAAAGGGTGAAGGAGAGAGACGCAGATAAAAGAAAGTGAGTGGTGGTGTTTGATATGATGCACAATAGTGCAATAGTTTGAGAAGGAGAGACCATGTCAGCGCCCAAACTTTGTCTTTATTCTCTGGTAACCAGACTTTTGATTTTTATTTTTATTTATTTTTTTAATTATAATAATTTTTAAGTGTGGTCCACTATGGAAAAGATTTCCATAACACTTCACAGTAAACTTCATTTCAATAACATTAGTTGATACAGTAGGTAACATTATACATAAACAATACTTTTAGATTCATTATTAGTCTTCATTAATGTAATACACTACCAGTAAAAAGTTGTGGTTTTGTGGTTGGTTTTGGTAAAAGTCTTAATTTCTTTTTTTTAAAAATCTTACAGCCTACAAACCTTTGACTAATAATGCATAACAGTTTCCACAAAAATATTAATCAGCAAAATTATTAATATTAATCTGTTTTTTTTAACATTGATAATAACAATAAATATTTCTTGAACACCAAATCAGCATATTAGATTGAATTTATGAATGAGCATGAATAAACTATTATATTTATGAATTAACATAAACCTAACGTTAAAAATGTTGTGAAATAGCGTTGTTTATTGCACAGCAGTGTTGGTTTGTCACCGCTTACAGTAAATGCCGAAGAAATTAGTGAAAACATATGTAACTTGTGTGTAGGAAGTTGTCTTTTAGAAGTTGCATAAAGCCAACCAATCATATTGGAACTGCAGATTTTTAGCCAGTGCTTGCAGTTTTTGTGTGCAGTGTGCATCAGACAGTCATTGAATGGATTGTGGATGATCTGTGGGTATGCCGTCTGAAGCTGAGACTATTTTTTTTTTATGTTGGATAGGGGTAATTGCATAATGGTTTGGAGCAAGGCTTAGATTCACAGATGTCAGCAGCGCTCAAACCTGTGATCTCCATGAATCATCATTGTATAAATTTGTATTCACAAGTCTCTAGCAATAGATTTCTTATGACCTTTGTTAAACAGGATTAGATAAAAAAAAAAAGGCCAACTATTCACTGTTTAGTAGATTCAGTGATTTTGTAAGATGTCTTATGTTCACCAAGGCTGTATTTAATCAAAAATACAGTAAAAATATTGTAAAATATTATTAGAATTCAAAACAACTTTTATATTTTAATCTATTTTAAAATAAAATTTATTCCTCTGTTGGCAAAGCTTAATTTTTAGCTTTCTTTTTTAATATAATAATTTTAACTGCATTTTTAAATCCTTGTTAATGTTAGTTTAGTTAAGGATACATTTAATTTTTTTCATTGTTTGTTCATGTTAGCTCACAATGTAGTAATGTTAAAAGACCAATACAACTTTATGTATTAGTAAATGTTAAAATTAATGTAAACTAAGAATAATAAATGCTGTAGAAGTATTGTTCATCATTATTTAATGTCAAATAATGTTAACAAATGAAACCCTATTGTTAAAGCGTTACACATTTTCTGTTATCAAACACTTTTTTTATTCTAGAAACTAACATTATGAATTGGTAAACTGTCAAAAAAGCTGATGATAAGCACTAACACATTTCTGTTTATTATTAGTTAAAGAGATGCTATTTGAGATGCTCTTGGCTACCGCAGAGCCAATGAGAGTATAATTTGATTACCTTTTATTGTGTGATGCCAAGAGCTCTTGCTGAAATTATGACTCAGTTTTAATAGTATCATTACTCTTTTAACACATGGAAATGAGTCATTAGCGGTGCAATATATCTACTGTCTTTGGCTTCATTATGTTTCGGCTTTTGTTGTTTATCTGTAATCTTTCATATGAAACCAGCAGAGCTTGTTTACTCTTTATTGTGTGTACCAGTAAATTTGATTTATATTTAGTATTTTCCACCAAACATTGGTGGATGGCTTGACCTAAATCTTATATCACAGTATGATATTTTATATATTACATAACCATGAAGCTGTCTGTGTGAGAAATTACTATATTTTTTCTTTGTGTTGAGTTTTTTTAAATTGTACCATGGATGTTCAAACGCTCCCACCCTATTGTTTCACAATAGTATGACTGATTTGAAAATGGTACAAAATAAAAAAATAGAAAAGCTGTGGCTGTACCCTTTCAAAAAGTACTCCTATGTTCAATTTAAGGGTAAAATAGGTACATTTTGAAAGTGTACCGTCGCAATGACAGCTTTTGTACCATATTTTCTGAGAGTGAATATGATTTTCAGCATTAACACCTTTCTATAAAGATAATGGTTTATTGAATTTATGTGGTAAAGAGACAGTGACCTTCTCCTGTCTGATATGTTTGTTGTATCGGCGCTATAAACGACAAAGAGCTGTGTGCCATGATTTCAGCTTCACTTTAAAGCCCACTGGCTGTTTTGATGGATCACAAGGAGGACCAAACACACTTCACATGTCACTTGCTTCTCCAAGGTGTTGTGATTTTTGAAAAATAAAAAAAATAAAAAATAAATAAATAAAAAAAAATAAAAAAACCGCTGAGCAGGCTGCATGTCACCTGTCATTTTGCCAGAAAAAAGACCCGCTGAGGCATAGACTGCGTGCATGGTGCCTTCCCATACTGTGTGCCTGTGTGTCGGTGCATGTCCGTGACGCTTCTTGAGTGCTTTGACGATATGTCTTATCTTCACTCAGTGGTGTGGCCGTGTCTCGCTGTAGGCCGCTAAGAGTGCCGAATCTCTGTTCTCCACCTCTGAGATGTGAGCTTGTGTTTGAGCGCTGTCCTTGGTGCTGAACAACTGTCTGGCTGAAAGCTGGATTGATTGAATGGTGCATTCGTACTCACACAGGTGGAAGTGAGGGACCTAACTGAAACAGTAAAGTGACTCAGACGAAACCTGATCACATTGTTCATTGAATCCACTTCCTCTCTGGCCTCTATGCTATGTTCAGTTCAGTCAGGAAGTATCCTGTTCCTGTATAGGTTGCGCATTACACAGTATTTGATTTATAATTTATACTCTATATATATATATATATATATATATATATATATATATATATATATATATATATATATATATATATATATATATATATATATATATAATGTGTATGTGTGTGTGTATAATTTTTTTTTTTTTTTTTTTTTTAATTGTGCCATGGATGTTCAAACGCTCCCACCCTTTTGACTAAAATCTTATATCGTGATATGACTAATTTTATTTCATGGTAACACATATATCACGCTATAGTTATTTTTGCTTTAAATAAGGTCTTTATGATATCAAAATTTGATACCATAGAAATTTCATAATTCTTATCAAGAGTGTCAATATCATAAACTAATACTAGCCTAAAAAAAAAACAAGCTCACTGAAGACAAGTAAGCAGTCAGCGATTAAATATGAATAAGAAACTAATTACTAGCAATAGGACAAAAAGACTACAGTACAACAAATAAATAAGAAATGCTACATACATTGCATGAAGTGATCAAATATATACAAACACTGCATATTCTTCACTGTGTAAATTAAATATATATTTCTTCTTATTAAAGTGACAAAAGTGATTTAGCCAAGAGCAGAGAGAGATTTTTTTTTTCTCTCTTTAGTTGTTTGATTAACATGAATGACAGACAGGAATATTAGACTGCTGTCACTTTAAGAGCTGCCCGGATCCAATATACTGTTACACACGTGTTTTCTTTCTCAGCTGTTTGCTTTCACTTAAGACCTAAATTACTGTGTTTACGAGGATACTTGCAAAGATGGGCAGACACATACAAGTGTGTGTATTTAACCGTTCAAGGCCTATAAAGCAGTAAAAATACTGAAAAATACTGAATACTTTTTTTTTTTTTTTTTTTTTTTTTATAACCGCGATAAGAGACGATAGACAATTTTCTACCAGTTGACAAATTTCTACCAGTTAATCGCGTCTAACTGTATATCGAACACCCATATATGTATGTGAGAATTGATTGTTGTATACTTGTATTTTATAGCTTTTAATGTTACATTTTGGTGTAAAGATGCTGAATTGCCATTTATGTTTAGCATTTATGTAGTAACATATTTACATCATCATTTGGCTGTCAAATCGAATGTAAAAATGTGGCTCGGTTCTTAAAAATTCAGATATCTCCCAGCACTAGAACTAGCACCATTTTGGTGGAAAAGGAGTGGCTGATGGGGGGACTTTGGGAAGGAGAAGATTGAATCAAGATTCACTGGAACACAAATTGGACTGAGGTAAAGAGGTGTCGTCTGGACGCCGATGACTCAGTAACTGCTCTTATTCCCATCCAGTCAAACACACACTCACACTCACACTCACACTCACTCTCACTCACTCCAGGATCTGATATCTCAGGTGTTAGATTATCCTCATATTACACAGACTGATTTCTCGGAAAGGTTTGAAATAATTAACTCGGATGAGAAGCAGAACCAAAAGCCTCTCAGACATCTTCATTAATATGAAAGTCACTTCTTTTTCAGAAGAAAATCTGCATTAGTGTTCTGTAAATTACATAGTAGCCATACTTGATAATAAAACCTATTTGAATGGTGGGAAGTGGAGAACTAGAGACTGTTAGGATATATAACTGATTCACTGAAGTATTCATTTGCAGAAGTATTTTTTTTTT
The DNA here is from genome assembly GCA_039654775.1 of Spinibarbus caldwelli. Classification (NCBI taxonomy): domain Eukaryota; kingdom Metazoa; phylum Chordata; class Actinopteri; order Cypriniformes; family Cyprinidae; genus Spinibarbus; species Spinibarbus caldwelli. The sequence goes on from CM077263.1 coordinate 7,780,037, forward strand.
CACTGATGTACATTTAGGCTATGTACCAAACCCGTTTATTTACCGAGAGCAATGTGACCTCATCACGAGAGTAAATGTGTTTTCTGGATTAGCTCAATCTCCGTGACAAATAATGAGTTGATTAAAACACTCTCATCAACTAACAAAGTTTGTGAATGAGACTGTATCACTTGTTATTGTGATATAGTCTGATATAGTCAGATCCATATTGATATATGTGATATAGTCAGATAGGGCTGAAACGATTAGTCGACATTATCGACAACGTCGACAATAAAAAATTGTCGACACATATTTCTGTTGTCGAGTAGTCGTTTGATCTCATATGACCTAATGTAAGAGCCTGCAATAATGCGTTTGGACCAGTGTGGCGCTGTAGCGCAAGACTGTAATTCTGATGCAGTTCAAGAGTAGAAGAGACACACAGTGCTTTAGAGCACAGCGTTTTCTTCTCAATAACGCAGTAAACAACAAACAAAACAACAGTTTAATCAACAAAAACTGACAGCAGTGAGAAAGTGATGTTTGCATGAGCTCTTCAGTTCGGTACTTCAGTAAAGCAGTCACATCACGTTTATTTATATAGTACTTTATGCAAGAGATAGCCTTAAATCAAGCAGTTTAGTTAGTGTCGCTTTGCTTGAGCTAGCTAATGATAAAATCTTTTTATTAGTTGGGGAAATAAATTAAAGTGATAGTTTGGTTTGCAGACATCAAATCTTGATCTTGTTCAGGTCTGTTTTGATTATCATAACCCTATAAGGTATTTTAAGAGAGATATATGTTGTGAATCAAATAGTTTATCAAAAAAATAAAGCATCTTATCACTTACATTTATTTTGTTTCTTATCCATATGACTTACAAAATGAGATGTTAGGCAGAATGTGTCTGTCATTCAATTATTCAGTAATGGTGATTAAGACAGTTTCTCTGTCTGTCATCTCATTTTGTGTGCCAAATAAATCAATTTATATAAATTAACTGGTAATGCTTTTACAGTAAGGTGTTATAATGTATTACCTAACATGAATGAACAATACATTACACTATTAATCTTTAATGTTATTTAATAAATACAGTCCTTCATTGTTAGTTCATATTAATTCACAGTGCATTAACTTATGTAAACAAACAACTTGTGAGTTTAATAATGCATTAGTAAATGCTGAAATTAACATTAACTAAGATTAATAAATGCTGTAGAAGTATTGTTCATTATTAGATAATGTTAACTAATGTTAACTAATGAAACTTTATTTTAAAGTGTTAGCTATTTATTGTGTAATAATTTTAATTAATTACATGTGACCCTGGAGCACAAAACTAGTCATAAGTAGCACAGGTATATTTGTAACAATAGCCAACAATACATTGTATGGGTCAAAATGATCAATATTTCTTTTATGCCAAAAATCATTAGGATATTAAGTAAATATCGTGTTCCATTGAAGCTTAATTTTTGATTAGTAATACGCATTGCTAAGAACTTCATTTGGACAACTTTAAAGGTGATTTTCTCAGTATTTAGATTTTTTTTTGCACCCTCAGATTCCAGATTTTCAAATAGTTGTATCTCAGCCAAATATTGTCCTATCCTAACAAACCATACATCAGTGGAAAGCTTATTTATTCAGCTTGCATGTATAAATCTCAATTTCAAAAAATTTACACTTAAGACTGGTTTTGTGGTCCAGGGTCACATATTTTCAAAAGCTGAAGAGATTACCTTTTATTCATTTGTTAGAATATGTATAACTCAATATTTTAACTAATTGCAAAAGCTGAATAATCAATCAAAGTCTATTGATTAATCAGTGAAATAATCAATGATTAGTCGATTAATCGTTCTAATAATCATTAGATTAATCGATTATCAAAATAATCGTTTGTTGCAGCCCTATATTGATCAGATCCATATCGATCAGTTTGAACCGTATCTGTCTAGATCCGGATAAACCGCGCCACTGAGACATCAGCGCATCGGTCAGCACAGCGGAAACCATTAATGCAGAACTGATTAAACTGCGCTAACAGGCATTTGTTCTGCTAGAGTTACCAGACACAAAAATCAAGTTCATTTACTGATCAACAGTCTGAACTCTATCTGTGTGAAAAACAGGATTTTAGATGTAGTGGAAACAACTTTTCTTACTCTCTTTCCATTCTTTTCTTTGAATTCATTAATGCATACTTTGGTTTTCTTCAGTCTTTCATTGTTTGTGATTCAGATCAGTGAAAGAATAGACCAGACTGAAATGTGAAGCAGTTTGATTCAATGAAAAGAACTGAATCATGGAAAGATTCAGTTGTAAACTATCGCATTGCCTTGTTGTCTTAAATCTTTCTTTCTTTCTTTCTTTCTTTCTTTCTTTCTTTCTTTCTTTCTTTCTTTCTTTCTTTCTTTCTTTCCCTTGTCTTTTCTGTTTTCTACTTTTTCTTTCATTTCTTTTTTGTTCCTCTTTTTTCATCCTTTTACTTCCCTTTTTCATTCCCATTTTCATTCATGCTTTTTTCTTTCTTTCTGTTTTCTTTTTTTACTACTTTCTCACTTTTTTTGACATTTTTCTTTATTTCTCTCCTATTGTCTCATTTTTCTTTTTTTTCTTTCTTTCTTTCTTTCTTTCTTTCTTTCTTTCTTTCTTTCTTACTGCTTTCTTGCTTTTTTACATTTTTCTTTATCTCCTATTATTCTTCCATTTATTCTTTTCTGTTTTCTACATTTTCTTTCATCCTTTTTATTGTTCCTCTTTTTCATCCTTTTACTTTCCTTTCTTCTTTCTTTTTTCTTTCTTTCTCATTTTTCTTACTTTTCCTTTGCTGCTTTTTCACATTTTCTTTCTTTTTACTCCTATTATTTTATCATTCCTTTCTTTTCTTTTGTTCTTTTTAGTTCTCTTTTTTCTTTATCCTTCCATTCTTTTTATTTATATTTTTGTCTTTACTTATTTTGTTCTTTCTTTCCCCCTTTCTTACTTTGACAGAATTATGCATTGAGAATTAATATATTCTTTGTTAGTTATTATATACACGCAACTCTTCATATTCTCAAGAGTTCTGCTTATTTTGTTTTGGCTATGTATTAGCTTGCATTGTGTGTGTATGTGTGCGTGTCTTGCGTTAGTTCAAGTGTGGGAGATCAACAACTGACCCTGAAGGCTTTCCAAGGCCCGTCTGCTTTTATCAACCTACAGTCATGTTAAGGTCACTGTCTCACCTCTTACCAAGGACCCTCAATGCATTATAGCAAGGCCAATGTTTCATTTGAGCCTTCATTTTTTTTCTTTATCTTTCTGTTGGTTTCTCTCAGCCATCACCCTGATAAAGATGCTCTCTGTGCTTTAATATGACAGAAGTGTTCAAAGAATTCAGAAATGTCTCCATTAGCACGATCTTCATTGCACTGAGAGAAAATAGACTCTGCAATTATCCAGGAGTATCTCATGTGTGACAGGCATCCTGAGGAGGTCAAAAACACTTATTAACTTCAAACTGTGTGAGTTTGCGTCATGTCTGCCTTCTGTGTTTGTTGTCTTTGTTCAATGGCAGCTAGGAACGCTAAATAAGGCATTCTTTATTTATTTGTGCAGAAAAATGTTTACTCATGTTAATTTCTTGCTTTTCTCGTTTGTTAACTATTAGTAGTTTAAATATATAAAACACATAACAAGCCTCTCAGGATATCTAACTGGTTATTAGGCAGCTGACTAGCATAAACCAACCCAAACTAGCAACACAATGCATTCTGGTCTCATTTTTCAGCATGGCAGTAAAATAAATGCTTATATTTGAGAATAAACGAATAGTATAAAATAAAGCAAAGCACAATAAATAGACAGTTTATCCCTAATGGATGGAAGTGCAACACCAGTGGTGATGTGCATCAACCAGGAAAAAGGGGGGAAAAGCCCCTGGACTCCTTCCAAATGGCCTGAAAAAGAGGACCCAGAGAGAGGGAGGATGAGGGGAGCAGAGAGAGGAACAGCATCTGCTTCGCGCCTCAGTAGTTTTAAAAAAAACAAGCAGAGGGAAAAAACGCTGGATGCCAGTGACTGTGAGTACACCTGTCTGGGTGTCACCATGGCAACCTAATTAGAAGGCCAATAGGATGTAGGCAGGGTCTGGTTAGAGACGCCAAAGACAGGAGCTCAAAAACAGTTCAGCGGTGAAGATTAGAACGAGACTGCAGAAAGATCGTCTCAGCTGGGGTGATTTGAGAAGAGAGAGAGGTGATCCGTCTTCACCTGTCAACATAACAAAACAGTCCTGCCTTGTCTTTTTAAGCCATTTTTGCTATTGCTTTTTTATTATTTAAAAATAAAATTTTAATTAAAAAAAATCCCTCAATCCTTATTTACTATTGTTTTTTCATTATTTTATTTACGCTTTTTTTAAAGAAAACTTTCTTATATTTTGAGTTATTGTTTATTAATATATTTTTTTGTTTTATTTATGCTTTAAATAAAACTTTTTTATTATATTTTGAGTTATTAACATATTTTTGGTTAACCCATAATTATCATTTTTAATTATACATCATTTCATTTTTTATTTATATTTTATTTATTTTTTGTCTTTAACCCATATTTGCTATTGCTTTTTATTATTTTCATTATTTTATTTATACTATTATGTTCTTATTTGTACTTTAATATATTTTCAATTATTGTTTTATTAATATATTTTTGTCTGACCCATATTTAGTTTTTTTCTCATTTTTTATTATATTTGCTTTAAATTATTTATTCATATTTTATTTATTTTTTGTCTTTAACCTGTATACTATTAATTTGTCATTATTTTAATTGTTATGCCTTTTTATATTTCTGTTTCATATTTTATACTATATTTATTTTCAGTTATTGTTTTATTAACATTATTTCTTGATTTACCTATATTTAGTTTTTCTTATTTTATATATATATATATATATATATGTATAGTTTATTAATTTTTTTGGTCTTTAATCCAAATTGTACTAGCAAATTTACTATTGCATTTTCTTTATTTTATTTTATTTTTTTACTTTATTTACTGATTTAGGTAATTATTTATGTTTTTGCTGTCATATTTTAAAGATATTTTTGTTGCAATTTGGTTTATTGCCTGCAGCTATCCTGCAGCACAAATGTAAAGTTATTTACCATGCAATCAAAGCAGTCTCAAACTGAAAGTGATAGGGATCTCTTTTAGAGAGATGGACCAGAACAAAGGTCTCTGTCTTTCACTTCCAAGCCCCCTCTGTCCCACTCTTTCTCTCTAAGCTCTCTCTGTCTGTCTGGTAAGACAAGTGGTCTAAACAAGCCTGAGGTTAAACACATTCTGTCCTCTTCTTCGAAAGACACTCACTGTTTAAACTGTAACCTTGTTGACCCAGGAATCCAACTCTAAAACAGACACCTTTGTTCTAAAAAAAAAATATGATTAGTTTGTTAAAGACAACAGACAGGAAAGGCATAGCTGAAAATAAGTAAATTTTAGTCCCGACTGTATGCATTAAATACCCAGGATGGAAGAGATTGTGTTTCCATTTTATCTCAAGCAGTTCTATAGGAATGGTGGAGTTCTCTTGGAATTGTGGTGTGTGTCAGTGAGAAGTCAGTGAAGGTGAAATGAAGGGATCTCCCCCTCAGGCTGTTAGGGGGTCTCTTCGCTATAAACATTCCTCACATTCCTGGTGCTAATTGGATCAGAACCGTGGAGTTCCTGGTGGAGAGCTTTTTATTGTGCTTTTAGAGTCTTGCATGGATGGTGGTCTGTTCTCTCTCTCACGCGCTACTACTTGGTCTCTTGGTCTGTTTTTTCAGGGCACATGGGGGTTTTATCAGATTTTAGTTGCACATGGGCGATACATTGAATATTTATGACAATAATAATAATAATATTTAAAAAAAAAGTTTTCTGTTGTTTTAAGTGAAACCTAATAAAATCATTTTTACAAAAATATTACAACTTATTCTATATCATCGTTATTAGTAGTCATCAATGACGTATTTGTATCCTGGAAATATAAAATTAATCTTATATTAATGTTTCTCGCCTGGTTGGCTAGTTGGTAGACTGGTTGGCTAGTTTTGCTTGCTTTGTTTTTTTGGTTTTGTGTTTTGTTGTGTTTTGTTTTGTTTTGTTTGTTTTTTTCAGTTTTGATGTTTTGTCACTCAAAAAAATTAATGGACCTGAAATCATGAAAAAAGTATTTCTTTTCCACCCCCATAGCACATCGGCAAGAAGTAAATATTCTAGGTCGAAGGTTAAAGGCCAGGTCGTCCTAGACTCTCTCAGGGGGGCATCATATTATGAGAAGGATTTATGAAATCCTGCATTATACCCTCTCTAGTCTCCGGTCCTGCCTTAGTCCCTCCTGGATCTTCAGTCATACATAAACATGAAGAACTGCATGCAACAATAAGCTCTAGCTTTATTAATGCCTCTGCTCTGTCTGAACCACTGTATCACTGCTGTCTGTCTCTCCAACCAGAACTCTCTTTTCTCTGGAGTTCATCTGCAATTTTCAGTGTTTTTCTTAATACATAGCTTTATAAATTGCACAGCAACTGGTCGTTTCAGGTTTTTCGTCTGTCAAATTTTGTATGATTTATTATCTTTCTGCTAATATTTCACAGATTCAATCTTTCATTCTGATGCTTAATAACCTTGTTTAACATATTATGAATTGTTGCATTATAGGATGTTAACACGTGAGGCTTGTTTTGGAGTGTGAGAAAACACAGATGTTCTGACTTTAAAAAATCTGCAAGTCGTTCCAGATGAAATCACAGATCTGCTTCCACACCGCTCACATAATCTTCAGGCTACTGCTTTCCCCATGATACCCATCACAATTCACATCCTGACTGCTTTTAATGACACCCAAGAGGTCACGCAGGGTTCCTTCAGTGTTAGTTTAGTGCTTGCTCCGTCCTTGCACATTTGGCAGATCTTAAACCTGCCAGGAGTCTTTCCGCCTGCCAGCATCTCAACGTGTTATTTATCACCCACTCTGAAGCGAAACACCTGTGCGGGTTTCAGATAGCTAGTTTATGAGACCCCCAGGTAGATCCCAGAACCTGCAGGGGGTCGACGCATCCTTCCTGACTTATTTACCACATTTCTAAGATTTGTATTTGCGGTACCTCATCTATTTGAGGCACCACTCACGTTTTCTTCATAAAAAAACTTATTTCTTTATACCTCTCTCCTCATCCATCTCTCCTTTTCCTCCTTTCCTCCTCTCTCTCTCACATACACTGCCGTCTTTCTGTGTCTCTTCCTCCCACATCCCAAGATGAAGGAATCGCCGCTCTCTTGTTAGTCACGCTCCCTCAGCTGTTACGGCTAGCATGTGGCAGCGAGCGCCAGGAATAAGGTGAAATTTACAGTCATCTTAGTGAAAGCAGTTGTGTCGCCTTTGATAGTCAGAGAAATCTAGTTGAAATCCTCCACCTCACTCATACTTTACCAGGTTTGATGCTGTCACGGGTGAGATTTCCACCTGCTGCTTGTCTCTGCACTCTAGGCAAAACGCTGCCTCCGCTCACATTCAAAAAGACACAGGGAGACCTTTCTTGGTCCCTATGCACTCCATAATGTTTGTGTATATTCACAGATCAGAGTAAAAATAGCTTGTTTTCTTGTTTGGAAGAATTATGTAAAGCATCATATCGGATGTCTTTGACTGGTCATGGAATTTTATTATAATTTTAATGTGAAAACATTAGTTTTTAATGTATTAAATGAACGTTACTGTCGGATCTGATTTCTGCTGACTTCATTGCATATTTTAGCCTGCTTACTGTCAACAATGTATCAGTTTCCACAAAAATATTAAGCAGCACAACTGTTTTTAACATTGATAATAAGAAATGTTTCTTGAGCAGCAAATCAGCATATTAGAATGATTTCTGAAGGATCATGTGACACTGAAGGCGGAGTAATTCAGCTTTGCGTCACCGGAATAAATGACATTTAAGAGAATATTAAAATAGAAAATAGTTATTTTCAATTGTAATATTTCACAGTATTTCTATTTTTAATATGTTTTTGACCAAATAAATAGTCTTAGTAAGCATTTCTTTCAGAAACAAAAAAAAATAAATAAAATTGTACCAACTTTTGAACGGTATTTTATCATGGTGAACTAAACTATCATCATCATCTTCTTCCGCTTATCCGGAGCCGGATCATGGAGGCAGCAGTCTAAGCAGAGACACCCAGACTTCCCTCTCCCCTGACACTTCCTCCTGCTTCTCCGGGGGGACACCGAGGCATTCCCAGGCCAGTCGGGAGACATAATCCCTCCAGCGTGTCCTGAGTCTTCCCCGGGGTCTCCTCCCAGTGGGACGCACCTGGAACACCTCCCCAGGAAGGCGTCCAGGAGGCATCCAGAACAGATGCCCGAGCCACCTCAGCTGGCTCCTCTCGATGTTGAGGAGCAGCGGCTCTACTCTGAGCTCCTCCCGAGTGACCGAGCTCCTCATCCTATCTCTAAGGGAGTGCCCAGCCACCCTGCGGAGAAAGCTCATTTCGGCCGCCTGTATCCGGGATCTTGTCCTTTCGGTCATGACCCACAGCTCATGACCATAGGTGAGAGTAGGAACGTAGACTGACCGGTAAATCGAGAGCTTTGCCTTGCAGCTCAGCTCCTTCTTCACCACGACAGACCGGTACATCGACCGCATTACTGCAGAAGCTGCACCGATCCGTCTGTCAATCTCCCATGCCATCCTTCCCTCACTCGTGAACAAGACCCCAAGATACTTAAACTCCTCCACTTGTGGCAGGAACTCTCCACCAACCTGAAGTGGGCAAGCCACCTTTTTCCGACTGAGCACCGTGGCCTCGGACTTAGAGGTGCTGATTCTCATCCCAGCTGCTTCACACTCGGCTGCAAACCGTCCCAGTGCATGCTGAAGGTCCTGGTCTGATGGGGCCAACAAGACAACATCATCCGCAAAAAGCAGAAACGAAAACGTGAGGTCCCCAAACCGGACACCCTCCAGCCCTTGACTGTGTCTAGAAATTCTGTCCATAAAAATTATGAACAGAACCGGTGACAAAGGGCAGCCCTGCCGGAGTCCAACATGCACCGGGAACAAGTCTGACTTACTGCAGGCAATGCGAACCAAGCTCCTGCTCCGGTCGTACAGGGACCAGACAGCCCTTAGCAACAGGCCCCGGACCCCATACTCCCAGAGCACCCCCCACAGGATGCCGCGAGGGACACGGTTGAATGCCTTCTCCAAATCCACAAAACACATGTGGATTGGTTGGGCAAACTTCCATGCACCCTCCAGCACCCTGGAAAGGGTATAGAGCTGATCCAGTGTTCCACGACCGGGACGAAAATCACACTGTTCCTCCTGAATCCGAGGTTCTACTATCGGCCGAATTCTCCTCTCCAGTACCCTGGCATAGACTTTCCCTGGGAGGCTGAGGAGTGTGATTCCCTCTGTAGTTGGAACACACCCTCCGGTCCCCCTTCTTATATTCAATTTTTATAAATGTGAGCCAAAATCATCACAGTTAAAAGAACCAAAGACTTAAACTACTTCAGTCTGTGTGCATTGAATTTATTTAATACACGAGTTTCACAATTTGAGTTGAATTACTGAAATGAACTTTTCCACGACATTCTAATTTATTGAGATGCACCTGTATATTAGCTTTCCTGCTACTTCCAAGACAAGAATCCTTTAAAACAAGGTTAAAAACGGTCACTGACACCATTGTGTGAACATTCATCTTTTCTGTTATGAGAAGGTACTCTGCCAGATTGCTAAATTTAGATCTTATTGTTGTTTCTTTACCTAAGGCCTTTTTAACACCACACATGAAAGGCCATATTAACAGGTTCACCCTGGTTTGATGCAACAAGGTGCTCCAGACGAGTTGTTTATAGCTACGCTTTGGGGTTTCATTTTGTGTAGATTCATTACCATAAGGATGTAAATGTAGACCTCTCTTCGTGTAAATTAGATTTAATGACGAAGTCAGAGTTTGTAATAATTCTCAGTGGCTCACTTCAATTACCTGTGGTATAATTTATGTACATTGGTCAAATAAATACTCAGTGCTTTAACCCAGAATTTACTTGGGTTCCCTTTCACTTATTTTGTGTATGGTGTGAAACAGGCCATAGAAAAGTTTTCATTTATGTTTAAATTTTAAGTATATGTTTAATGTTTTAAGTATAAGCTAGGTTAAAACACAAGCTACAACAGAAGTGAAATTCAGAAAAGGAGGAGAAAACAAGTTTTCTGAACACAATTTAAGATATTTTTGATGAAATCTGAGAGCTGTCTGACCCTGCATAGACAGCAACGCAACTACCATGTTCAAGGCCCAGAAAGGTAAGGACATCGTTAAAATAGTCCATGTGACATCAGTGGTTTAACCTTAATTTTATGAAGCTACGAGAATACTTTTTGTGAAGAACTAATAGAGATGGACGTTCTACGTCAGAACGTCGGCTCCTGCTTCAGCAGCACCACAACTATGTGAACATGTCAAGGACTGATAAAGAAGAGAAGAAATTGTTGAATAAAGTCATTGTTTTTGTTTTCTTTGTGCATAAAAAGTATTCTCGTAGCACCACATGGACTATTTTAACAATGTCCTTGCTACCTTTCTGGGCATTGAACGTTGTAGTTGTGTTGCTGTCTATGCAGGGTCAGAAAGCTTTCAGATTTCATCAAAAATATCTTAGTTTGTGTTCCAAAGTAGAACGAAGGTCTTACAGGTTTGGAACATAAGAGTGAGTAATTAATGAGAGAGTTTTCATTTTTGGGTGAACTATCCCTTTAAGTGCTTGCCTTTAGCTGTTTCTTAACAGTTGTGATGGTGTCAGCAGATCATGTGGCAGTTGGCCACAGAGAAACAGAGTGATGGTGCTGGAAAGCAACTTGTTAAAGAAACAACCAGGCCTGAATAGCATGTCAGCAGAATTACATCTTTTGATCCAAGGTATAATCATGTCACTACATATACAGTGGGACAGTTCAAAATGACTTTGGTGTTGTGGATCAAATGCTTGTAATCATAACCATTCTAGTCCCATCGATATGTCAGTGTGTCATCTTTGTGTGGTCAGAAAAGGTAATGTTTTCATCTATGTGTGTGAGAGAAAGTTTTATGTGTGTACATAAATGTCCACACTGAATTGTCAAAAATGCTTTTCTTTGTCCAAGTTTTTTTGTACTCAGCTCTTACAGAGAAATGGATTTCCAAGTGGACCATCTCCAGGATGACAGACTAGAGTCATTTTGCACAGTCTGGTGCTTTTTGCTGACAAAAAAATGAGGAGACTTCAATTTCCCAACCCACACTCAGAAGCAGCGAGCATCCCTGATGAAATTAAACCAGCCTGAAACATATTCACCTGGCCTGTCCTAGTCATGTCACCTTTAGATGGTTGTCAGGGGTACTAGTGCGTTAAACCGTTGGAGGTTGTATGCTCTGGTGAGGTGAGGGAACCCTGTGGCAAGAGTCAGCAACGGTTCTGCATCAATAATGCAGCAATGCTCCACTTCCCTAGTTTTAACGCACCATTGGGAGGGCGACACTGGGAGTGGAATGTCTTAGGAAGCCAACATGTAGATTTAAATGACTTTCTCAGTGTGTGTGTGTGTGTGTGTGAGAACGAGAGCATCTTGACTTCAACAAACAACATGGGGTTTAACACACTGATCCAAACCAACCACTGGAAGTTTTTTTTTTCCTCCATTTTTCTGCCACTTCCTCTCTGTGTGAGTGTGTCTGAAAGAGGAAATAGTGCCCCCACAGCTGTTTTGTGTCTGGTCTGTCAGAATGGGTGACTGACTGGTCTTTGTGCAGTCATCATTTATTTGAGAGGCTGATTTGCATGTGGAGTTGTGTCAGACGGAGAGTTGTGACAGCTCCACAGTGAGCTGTCAGCCTCAGGAGGAGTCTTCCAGCACGCTCTGACCTTGAACTCCAGACTCTCCAGCGGGCCGTTCATTGCGTCTCTCTCAAGAGCCACATTTCCTTTCCCATATCTCAGTGGGAGAGAGCAGGGTTTTAACCTCAATAATGAGATTTTTAATGAAGTTGTGGATTGTTTTAATGTATTTGTTAAGTGTGTTTGATTCTATAGTGGAAAAGCTTGGATTGAGATGAATTATTTTGGAACGAACCACCACATTTAGGGTAGCATTCCCCCAATATTCACTTTAGTATTGTTGGTTTTTCAGTCGCCGGTTGAACTATTACATTTGTAGTTACATTCTTGGTACAGGATTTTTATGTTACTTTTTAAACAAACAGGACGCCATGTAAAGTTGCAAGAAACCATTTCATTGTTTGATAGCAAGAACACATCCAGTCAAGGTCAGCTCTGTATTTTTACAGGGCCTTAGGATTAGTCAGTCAGTCATTCTGCCAAACCACCAGTTTCGAAAATATGTAGTTTTACACATGTATACTCTTGCTGACATTTGAAGTTTTGTAGTACAAGAGGATTAAACAAATACTTACAAACAACAAGCGCCAGATTCCTACGCTTCCCGTTGACTTTGCCAAAGCACACTTGCACACAAACACACACACACAAACTGAAATGCTTCTACCCGAGCTGGCCTCAGCTGGGTCTTAATTCAATTATGAAAGACTTTTATAAAAGAGACTTGTGTTCAATAGCTTAATTTATGAGTCTGCACATTGCAGCAGTCCAAGCTCATAGTATAAACCTCAGTTACTTTGTGAGGTGCCCCAAGTCTCAGTACTTGGTCCATTCTCATTAATAATGTGGCTATTTCGGTGTGTGTTATTAGTATTGACCGGCCTTGCAGAGAGCAGGCAGCCAGTTATTGGCTGGGATTTGAATCTGCCATGTGTGTTGATGGGGCCCAGAGTTTAATCACAGTGGAAACATGAGAGTTATTAAAACGGGAAGCCTTGGCACTGCAGAGGGATCTCGGATGTCTCTCAGGCTCACTAATGATTATAAGCCTGCAGCTTTGTCACCAAATAGTGAGAAAGGAAGAGAGAAGGAAAGAAGAGATTTGAAGATACTGAAAAGACATAAAGAGTCAAGTGATTCTATTGTTTTAGGTGGAAAATTGAACAAAGGTAAATCAGAAGTCAGAAAGTCATTTTTAGCAATGAGCTCACATTCTGATCTCGCATGTCTGAGAGTGTTCTTGCTGTGACAGGGAAGGTGTTGAAGTGCTCATAACTGTCCTGTGCTTTCTGTAAGGGCCTGGTTAATACATGCACACTGCCACCATGTGGTCAGTAAGGCCACTGCATGTACAGTGAAAGCGCATTTGAGTGCACAGTGTTGCCTGGATTGCCGCCTCTTGGCCAGAGGAAAGATGATTGAACAGTGTATCTCAGCACTCAGTGTTACCTTGGGAAGTGCCATGTGGGTCACCAGCAATGAATTTCAGCTTCGCCCACTGTTTTTGTCTAATCAGTGATTTCATGCCGTTTTCGAATGTGTAACCAGCTCTCGGGCGCTTTGGAGGAAATCAGTTTCCTTGGCACGTTTGGTCACAGGGGTGTGAAGAGGTAATGTAGGGTGAAGCACAGCTGGAGTGGGTGGTGACGGGGGACGTTGAATTTGTAACTGAGAGCTAAATCTCTCTGTCGTCAGTTTGGTCGAGATTAATCTGTTGAAAACCACCTGCTAGTTTGTTGGCAGTGCTTGGTCTTCCTCCCACTCCACAAATCCTTTGCGTGGTTCCGACGAAACACACTTTTCCCTGTGGCTTGTGTCTCTGTAGCATTCTCAAGAGTGGCAGAATGTTCTGGTAAAGATATTTTTGTGTATTTTCAGGAAAGGTCCCTATAGTGTGCATGTAAGCAGCGTAAGAACTGAGTGTTTTTCTTGAGGTGGTTTCATCACCATCATTATCTGACTGCTCTCACTTCAATACAGCCTTTCACTAAAAGATTCTGAGCTGTGCCTGTTATTTCACTTAGTTCAGCTCCATATAATGGTTGTTAAAGATGTTTGCAGATGTATGGGTATAAGGATTTTTTTCCTTCTCTTGCTAAATAGGGAAGTGCGCATGGGCATACATGATTTTGTATTTTGTGTGGTAAAAAAATCCAACTTTTGTGAACATTTTTGAGTGATGACAAAAGAATCATTTAATCTGAGTTTTGAATCGATTCACTGAAACTGATTCACAGGAGTAAATCAAAACTTACCAACCATTTTGCTTGTTAATATGCAATATATCCATATGTCCTCTTCTACTTTCCAGACATGGAATGTTCCTAGTCCCTCCCGCTCCCCCATTTTGCATCTACAATGATGTTTGAAGGTTCATCAATCAAAGGAATATAAACAGACAGGATGTGAAGTGGTGGGAAAGGATTAAGGCATTGATGCCCCAGGGCGTGCTGGGAATACTCTAAGCAAAGGCATTTATTGAGTCACGGTTTACACCTGTTACATCCTGTCTTTCAAAACAAAGTATTAATTGTAGGATAAAGTTGTAGACATGCAGACTGTACGCCACAATACAGGTTGCATTGTGATGATTTTCTTTTGTTCTACTGTGAATGTTTTGTTGATGATATTATCAGTTTACTGTAGCTCCAACAGCAAAGGTCATGGGTTCAATTCCCATGCAATGAAAGTCATAAAAGAGTCTACCGAATGCTTAAATGCAACCCTGGACCACAAAAACAGTCTTAAGTAGCACAGGTATATTTGTAGCAATAGCCAAAAATACACTGTATGAGTCAAACTTATCGATTTTTCTTTTATGCCAAAAATCATTAGGATATTAAGTAAATATCATGTTCCATGAGGATATTTTGTAAATATTCTACCGTAAATATATCACAACTTAATTTTTGATTAGTAATATGCTTTGCTAAGAACTTCATTTGGACAACTTTAGAGGTGATTTTCTCAATATTTAGATTTTTTTGCACCGTTAGATTTCAGATTTTCAAATAGTTGTATCTCAGCCAAATATTGCCTATCCTAACAAACCATACATCAATGGAAAGCTTGCTTATTCAGTTTCAGATGATGTAGAAATCTCAATTTCAAAAAATTTACCCTTATGACTGGTTTTGTGGTCCAGGGTCACGAATGTAAATTAACATCATAATCTTGTATAAGATTGGTTTGTTTTGTGACTAATGGAGTTCTCTTATCTTGTTTCCTACAGAAAGTTCTACTACATCACTCTACTGAGGGACCCCGTTTCCCGCTACCTTAGTGAATGGAGGCACGTCCAGCGGGGGGCGACGTGGAAGACGTCCCTCCACATGTGTGATGGACGAACTCCCACGCCTGAAGAGTTGCCGCCCTGCTACGAGGGCTCAGACTGGTCGGGGTGCACTTTGCAGCAGTTCATGGACTGCCCCTATAACCTCGCCAATAACCGGCAAGTGCGCATGCTGGCTGACCTCAGCCTGGTTGGATGCTACAACCTCTCCACGGTTCCCGAGAAGAGACGCTCACAGCTGCTTCTCGAATCAGCCAAGAAAAACCTACGAGACATGGCTTTCTTCGGCCTAACGGAGTTCCAGCGGAAGACGCAGTACTTGTTCGAGCGCACCTTCCACCTCAAGTTCATCCGGCCTTTCATGCAGTACAACAGCACGCGGGCGGCCGGCGTGGACCTGGATAACGACACAATACAGCGCATCGAGGAGCTCAACGACCTGGACATGAAGCTGTACGACTACGCCAAAGACTTGTTTCAGCAGCGCTACCAGTACAAGCACATGCTGGACCGCCGGGAGCAGAGACTACTGAGAGGACAGGCGTCTTTCCACAGCCCGTTCCGAGAGGACGGAGCCGGAGGAGAGGGTACAGCACGCCTGCCAACCGAGGACTACATGAATCACATCATCAACGGATGGTAACCGCCCACCCCTCTCCAGAGAGACCAAAAAAGAGACACAGTTACAAGGAGAGGGGGAATAAACAGACCCAAGTGGAATATCCATTCCCAGATGGGAGAGTTAAACGTCCCATCCTTTGGGCAGGAATATGGGACCAGAGAACGTTCAAGAAATGAGTCTGTGAGCGTTTCGCTTAGTGCAGCATCTCCTAGGCCTTTTTTTAAACTAAAGTTATGGCATAACATTAATATTAAATTATTATTGATTTTTTTGTTTGTGCCACAAAGATTTTCCTCGACCTCCGTGCTGCAGTGTTTCTCAAAAAGAGTGACTGAAATGAACAAAAAGGTCTGAGAATCTATGAACTCTTCAGGAAAAAATAAAGATTGTTTTTATATACATATAAATATGTATAAATCTTAGATTGCCTTTTTTAAAAACCCGTTGTGAAGTGGATGGAGCAAGTCACAATTGGTTGAAAATTACTAACAGGTGTTGTAAGTATGATTTTATAGATATATCTTAATATATATAACACAGAAGAGTCCCGTTTTCCATGAGTGTTTTAATTGTTTTTCCCCTTTGAGTGTCAATTCCCAAACAGATTCCCATAAGCACCGGAAAGCCATTCCTTACAGATGTATCCAACTGCAGTACTTATACCCAAAAAACGATTACGCCATCATGTTTTGTTTGCTTTTTAAGCATGTGCTAATTTATACAGTATGCACTGTATGTGTTTGTTTTTGCACATTTGCTGTGATCCTTTTACCCATAATGCAGTGCAGTATGCCCATATTTTGCATTGTAAATCACATACCTTAAATGAGCAAAACCCTTCTCTTCATCACATCATCATTTGCCCTTGTTAATTAAGTTTGCGCGCATGTTAAACGTGTTAATTGAACTTGCACTGAGCATGTTGGGGCTTGACATCCCTCACAGATAGTTCTCGCTTGTCTACGGAGACTTCTTCACACTTCCCTCCAGCTGAAACTCAAAATAAACAGACTGCTATTGAAGCCATGTTTAGAGCCATGTTAAAAATGCTTATGGGAAAGAGTGAAGAATGGATCATGGGTCCTGTCTCTCTCAGTTAGAATATGGAGATCAATGCTGATTAAAATCAAGAGATTGGTGAGGAAAGTGTGACCGTTGCTTTGAGTGTGTGTGCGTGTGTACGTTAATTGTGTATATTGGATATATTTGAGGTGTCTTGAGTTTGCTTCCCAGCAATGTTCATTACTGTGAGTATTTCTGTTATTCATGACACCTGGATCTTTAAAATTACCAATAAAAAGATATTTCCCATTTTTAAGATGATCAATTTGAGTAATTTTTACTTAAATGTGTTGTTGTTAAATGTTTTTTCTTTCCTTTAAAGTAGTTATTCCAGTCTTCATGTCACATGCTCCTTCAGAAATAATTCTAATATTCTGATTTGCTGATTAAGAAACATTTCTAATTAATTAATTCTAATAATAATGTTGAAAACCGTAATGATTATTTTTGAGAAAACCATCAATCCGTTTTTTTAGGATTCTTTGATGAGTAGAAAGTTCAAAAGAACACTTATTTTACAATAGAAATCTTTTGTAACATTACAAATTGTGTTCCTGCCATTTTTTAATCAAGGTAATGCATCCTTGCTGAGTAAAATTATTTATTTTTTTAGATCTTACTGACACCAAGCATTTGAATGGCAGCATATATATATAAGGTTTATGAACCTTCCAGTCATTTTTATTGTATTATTTTAGCATACCTTGATTATGTTTTGGGATTGTGTGGATAACGTGCTTTTTTTTTTTTTTCAGTAGCAAAAAGATTTGAATTCTGGATGGTATAACATTATATAATTACATTCAGTTTGGACTCCTTTTACAACCTGAACACTCTTTAAATTCATTCCTTAAAACACTTCAATCTCAGGAAACCTAACAGCTCTGTGTGAAAGCATTAGAACAATCACAGGTTTCCTCCCCATGTCTTACAAAACAGTGTTTCTGTGGTTTGAGTTAATCAGCAGCTCTCTCCTGAGTGTTAATTACCTTTTAGAGGATGTGTGTGTATGTTCGGTGTCACAGGAACAGGCTCGATGTTATGACACATTTCCTGTGGAGGACAGTTTTGTCATTACTTTTTACCTGATTTCAGTGACAAACAATAAGAGAATCTCAAGAGTCATTTAAAATATCTATATTTGTTAACTGTCATATATCAGTACAGCAATCTTACCAGGTCAATAAGAAATTGTTCTGATTCTGTACTGTAGCTTTAAAAAAAAAAAAGCAATGGTCTTTTTTTCTGGTGGCCAAACCCGTCTGTCTCTCTTCACCTCCGTCACAGTTTGTGTTCCCCTGAGAGTGGAGCTGAAATCATCTGCTGTTCCTCTGAGAGCTTCTTCTCTCACCTCTGCACTGAAACACTGATGACACTGCTCTGCTGAAACCACAGAGATCCAGCCCAGCAGAAGCACAGGGACGGCCACTTACCTCACTCGTTGTTTTTATTGTTCTTTCTGTGACCGGTGGGATTGGCTTTTGTGTTGTGTTTGAAACTAAAGACCAACATGGACTTCAGAGGTTTACACAGGACACAATATTGCATCACAGCCTAAAGTATAATCAGTCTCTTGCGTATGTCCATTAAATGTGCAGTCAGTTTTGAACGGAAAATGTGAAGATGCAAAATAACTAATAAAATAATCAAGCATTTAGTATAGTAATATAAATGGTCACTTGGTAGAAGCTAGTCCGCTCAGGCAGATGTTAACATGGATGTGACATGTTTGTCTTTAAAAACCATGAACAAAACTATGCTATGTATTAATGAATAAATAAATATGATCCAGACTACACTAAATTATTAGAGGTTTGTTACTGTATTGGGTCACCACTTCATATCCAACATAAAATTCTTGAATATTGATGAAAAACTACAGTGTGATACCATTAAACACAAACACTTTAATGACAACAGAGCATTAAATTTTGGATTAAGATTAATAGATCATTAAGATTTTAATAACTCAGGATATTAAACACATGAATAATTGCTGGGGCTGTGCACAGTGTTCATAACACACACTCCCCACTGTGCTTATGGGTAAACGGGTGTGAATCTGGCCTATGTCATGTCCCAAAACCATTCTTCAACTGTCTGGAGAAGCAAAAAAATAAAACTTAAAATAAAATAAAGAGTCTGAAGCTACAGCACCATTTAAAAGTCAGTAAGATTTTAAGATTTAAATAATAATGATAATAATATACTTTTATTCAACAAGGATGCTAGAGACTTTCACAATAAATTAAAAAAAAAAAACCTTATTCTCAAGTAATTGCTGTTTAATTGATTTTATTTATTGACAGTATTTATTTATTTACTTACTTTCCTTTCAAAAAATAATCTTTAAAAATGATTTCTGAAGGATGTGACACTGAAGACTGAAGTAATGGCTGCTGAATATTCAGCCTGGCCATCATAGGAATAAATTACATTTTAAAATATATTAAATCAGAAAACAGTTATTTTATATTGTAATGATATTTTACAATATTACAATTTTTAACAAATAAATGCAGCCTTTGGTGAGCATAAGAGACTTCTTTCAAAAACATTAAATATTAAATCTTACCAGTCCCAAACATTCAAATGGTTGTGTATTTGATATTTATGTATAATGTTACAATTATACTTGCTTTATTCAAGGACCAGCTTTCTGTCAATAGTGATCAATGTTGCTTAGGGACTAGTAGTCAAGTAGAGCATGGGGACTGATATTAAAGTGAATGTAAGGATTTAAACAGTGCTCACAGTGGAAGGAATGTGGCAGTTGTGTGTGTTTTAGCCCCTTAAATCAAATTTGCCTGTGTTCTCAAATTCAGTTTTTGATTTAGCTTCAAAAGTACTAAAGAACATGACTACAGATCATATCACTTCTCTCTATCCAACACAGCCGACCAAAATCTGATTCAAGCCATTAGTTTAACTGAATCACATATTTAGGCTTGAGTGGTTCTGCATGTTCTGCACACCTACTGATATAATCAAGTCAAGGAAGCATACAAAAACTGTTAGTTCAGAATCCATGTGCCTGAAAAGCGGACTGCTACACAGTCTATCCATCAGACCCACCAGCGATTATTAATTTAATTTCAATTCAACATGGAAAAAAAAAAAAAAAAAACTATGCTCTTCATGGGCACTAGAGAGCGCCAGAGGACAAATAATGGCATTGATCTAATGCAAAGTTGGGTTTGTTGTCATTTTTTTCTATTTACTATTACTCTTTTATCTGTGCAGATATGTTTGTGTTGGTACAAGATCTGTGTGTATCTGTTCATGTTGATCTGTGTATATATTTGTGAAGAAAAGCATTTAAACTTCCATATTCTCAAGAGTATTTACTGAACTTCTCGACTGTTGAGAAAGGGTTCTTCAGGTCTGCAGGTGTGTAGAATAAATACTTTCCATTTGTTTCCATACTATATCAACCCTCTTGGCATTGTCCTTTGATCTGGATGTTCTTTGACCTGTAACAGACAACATAAAACCAAAGCACACAATTCAGATGCAGGGGGTGTGTATGGGTTTGTGTGACATGAAAATGAAGACATTGACTTTAGCCTTCATGGCCACACCACTCCACATGGACACTGACACCAGATGAGTTCAATGTCTGCTCAAATAATGACAATTAACTGTGATTGTAAGTGTTGAATGTCCATAAGATGGAGCTGTAGGTTTAGTTTTGTCACATGCTCCTTGTCCTTTTGTTTGTGATTCATTTTCAGCAGTGGAGGGTATGGCAAACAACAAAGAGATACACAATGAGACACAAGAAAATTATTTAAAATGTACATTTATTTTTCTTTAATTTATTTATTTTCTTTGTGTCTCAGACTGTCAAGTTCTTCACTGACCTTGGTTACCAAGTACACTAAATTTTGTAAAAAAAAAAAAAAAAAAAAAAAAAAAAAATCTTTAAAACTTTAAAAGTCAATTTTTCAGACTTTTTTTTTTTTTAATTTGGCCTTAAAAATATTTTAGATTTAATAAAAACAAATAAATAAAAATTAAAGCAATCTCAGAACATAAAAGTGTCCAAACATTTGTGTCAGAGGCACTTTCAAAGTGTGCCCTTGAATGAGGAAATACTTTTTGTTTGCTCTGAGTTTTCACGTATTAAAACATCTGCCATTAAAAAAAAAAAAAAAAGTAGTGAGGTATTAAAGTTTCAGGATGATCCGTCCAAACGAATCGTTTACGATTAAACGATTCACTTAGAATGAATCGGTCCTGCTACATACAGTAATAAGAAGGTGAGGACCTTTAAGCACGAACCGACTCACTAGAATCAATCAGACTTTCCAACACGCCATTAGCTAGTAGCGTTCAGGATGAAATGATTCATTCTAGTGAATCATTTCATACTGAATGAATGCTACTCAAGCTACTATCTATCTAAATCACCAATCTTTTAATCTAAATACATGAGTGTAAACATTTATTCAAACAACAACCACACTGGGTTGTTACTCAACTGTGCTATTTTGAAACCATGAATATGAACTAAAATGCACTTTTAACATACTCTCTATATTTAAAAAATGTATTTAGTTACCACTTGTAGCACACTTGAACCTATCTTTCATACACTAGTACACTCAAGTGTACTACAAGTGGTAACTAAATACATTTTTTAAATACAAAGATAGTATGTTAAAAGTGCATTTTAGTTTATATTCATGGTCTCAAAATAGCACAGTTGAGTACACTTAGATGATCTTAAGTTTATCTTCAGAAGTACTAAAGAATCATTTTTAGTATATTTAGTACAAAATTAGTGCGCAAAAACAAATCACTTCAAGTACATTATGGAAGTGTACTTGTTTTTCACCTGGGGATGCAACTAACTTAACTACCAGCACGATAACTTAAAGGGATACTCCACCCCAAAATGAAAATTTTGTCATTAATCACTTACCCCCATGTCATTCCAAACCCATAAAAGCTTCTTTCGTCTTCGGAACACAATTTAAGATATTTTAGATGAAAACCTAGAGACTTGTGACTGTCCCATTGACTGCATAATAAATTGCACTGTCAAGGTCCATAAAAGTATGAAAAACATTGTCAAAATAGTCCATCTGCCATCAGAAGTGTATTAATATTAAGTTGTATTTTAAATGATGCACCTTGGTAAGCGATATAGCTTTCCAAAAACTATCTGCTTATTAATGGCATACAACTATACAGTGCTTGTTCCCTGCTAAAATTTCATGAACATTAGACAATGAAACATAAATAACATTTTATACACCTAAATTAGCAAGGCTGAAGATTTAGTAGGTAATCAGCAAACACCTGCCACTATGCGTTTTCCCATGAGCGAATACATACCCGGTCCAACAGAAAAAATTACTGCCGCTACCACAAAGCTATTACTGTACACCTGCAAATGAATGTTGATCTCACAGATATGAGCCTGCAGGACTCAAGACTTCAACGTGAGATCTGGTGAAAGAGGATGGTCAGAGAAAGATACTGATACATATAATATCTTTCCTCAACGACTCCACTATCTCTGGTGTCTCTGTTTGTAAACCTGCTGGGCTAACGACTCCTGCTAAAACTAATGAAGAATAAGACACAGGAAGATTCATCAGCACTGATTGTGCTTATCAAACACTATTGGATTAATGTGGTCCATTCAGCTGCCCACATCTGCGATCTACAGTCCCACTTATTTACAAGGAATTTCAGGACATGACAACACATCCATTTTGACAAACCTTTCCATATGCACATTTGAGAGTGATTTAAATATCATCTGGCAACATCGGGTGACTGATAATGCTTTTATGTAAATGTTAACAAGCATGAAACATGTGGCCAGCATGAGTGCAATTAGCATACTCAGAGTAAAAACATTTTATGAAGAAAATATGAGTGACATTTACATGCAAAAAGGCATTACTATGATGCTAAAGTGTTGTGTGCGGTTTCCAGGGTGTTAGTTCTTGGTTACTAAGGTGTTTGAGAGTTTTTAACATTTGATATGAGGTTTCTATGGTGTTACTTACTGGCAAAAGTCTGAAGTGAAATTTGTGGCCCTTAGGACCCATTTACACAAAACCAAGAATACACAATGAGGCTAGAGCCCATGTTAACAATTCAAGCTCTATTATAGAATACTGGCATAAACATGTGACAGGATAATAGTGCCAAAACATTGGTCAAATCTTTCTTTTGGTCTAGGCTGGCAGTGGCTGATATATTCTGGTCAAATGTGTAATAGTGCTGTAAGAGCTCGCATCAGCACTTACCTCTGAATTCAGACCTGCATTACTCACATTTCAATTACAGATCACATTACTCCCATCATAGAATACCAATTCATGGGATGATTACCTTTCTTCCTCCCTATCATCTGGAGAAAAATGAGACTTTCAGACTGAACAGCTACTCGTGGAGTTTCTTGTCTCCTGAGTGTTGAATGGTTTAGCATTTAGATAGTAGCCATGAAAGAAATTAAAGATGAGGGACCGAATGAGAGAGTGAGAGAGAGAGAGAGAGAGAGAGAGAGAGAGAGAGTGTTTGTGCTGTTGTGATTTTAGACCTAGTGCCTTATTCTGACTGAG
Source organism: Spinibarbus caldwelli (assembly GCA_039654775.1). Taxonomy (NCBI): domain Eukaryota; kingdom Metazoa; phylum Chordata; class Actinopteri; order Cypriniformes; family Cyprinidae; genus Spinibarbus; species Spinibarbus caldwelli. The sequence continues at coordinate 7,803,512 of CM077263.1, forward strand.
ACTGAATCTCCTATATATATATATATATATATATATATATATATATATATATATATATATAAGCCTATGTCAATCAAAAAAACTGTATCATAAAATATTCACTTCCATGCCCAGGATTGAATGGTAAGCGACCCTTTGGTAACTGAAATGGAAATTAAGATCAAAATGAAAAATATATTATAAATAAATAACATTTAAATTTTTAGGGTCAGAAAGATTTTTAATAAATTAATATGTCTACTTCTTTATGACTCAATCAGCATATTAGATGATTTCTGAAGGATCATGTGACAATGAAGACTGGATTAATGGCTGCTGAAAATTTAGCTTTGCCATCACAGGAATAAATTGCATTTTAAAATAAATTAAAATTGAAATGTCCTTCTGCGAGACACTGAAAGCATCTGACACTTTGCTACAGGTGTGGGATTTGTCTGTTTGTGACATGCATTATATTTCAGTAAGAATTACTCAGACATATTTACTTAAACAGTAAATAATATATGAAATTCATGGAAGGCCAAACATCTATAAACAAATATGAACAAACTACATTTGTTTGGTTTCTTCAAAGCCAATGGGGTCCTGTTGAATCTGTGTTATCTGTGCCATGTTTTCACAAGGTTTTAAAATTGTACTTTGGACCAGTGGGGAATATTTGACCGTCATATCACCTCTGTGGTGAATTATTTACTTAATCTCACTTCACACCAAATTCTGCACTGCTTACAGGTGAAGAAAGAACTTTTCTTTTCATTCTTTCATTTTGCTGAATGTTGCTGTAAGTTTCTCTCTCATTCTGACATTGATGTTGCTGTCTTTGTTTTATACACATATGGTGTGCACAGACTGGTAGAATATTATCAGTCTCTTATAGTTCACAAATCAATCCCATTTGCTTTTCCTTTTCTCTCTTCAGTATTTGTTTCTTACAGATTGGTTGCTCCATTAAAATAAATAAATAAATAAATAAATAAAATAAAAAAGAAAAGCAAAAGCAAAAGAATAAAATAAGTAAATAAGCCAGTGCAACAGAAATTAATTATTAAAAGAAACATGATTCTTAGAGAACCAAGTAAGATCAAGCTGTCAAAATTAAAATCAAATAACATCATAAAGAACAAAAGTTTTCCTTTAGGATTGGTAATAATGTCAAGAATGTTAATAAATATCTACCATTAAATTATTGAAAGTCAGAAAGTTTTTTTTTTTCTTAAACCACAACAATGTTAACAGCTTTAAACAAGAGTTTTGCTGATTTTAAAAATAAAGGTTCCAAAATTGAGTTTTCACAGCGACATCAAAGTATCATTTTTGGTTCCTCAAAGAACGTTTCAGTGAACATTTCTTAAAAGAAACATAATTTTCTTATTGTGAAAGAAATTTTAATAATCTGAAGGACCTATTTCCACTATAAAGAACCTTTTGTCCAATGGAAAAGTTCTGTGGACATTAAAGGTTCTTAATTGTGCCATTAATGCCAGTAAAGAACCATTATTTTTAAGAGTGAAGGTTGTCAATATAACATTGCAATTCAGAATTATAGATGCAGTGATGTATGCCTTCTTTGAATGAACTTAAATGTTCATTACAGAAAAATAAGCACCCTGTAAAGCACTAAGTAGATGTTCACTTTCAAATAGAAATCACCTCCAGTCTCAAAACTACTCATTAGACATCCACCTCCTCTCAAAAGACAGCTGTACATAACCACATCATCAAAACCACCTGTAGATCAAATCATAAAACAAAAACCTGTTTTCAACTACATCCCACATCTTGGACCCTTTTCTTGTTGTTGTTGTCAAACCGTCCTTGCCTTTCACATGATGAACGTCAAAACTGAATTCCTGCAGCGGCAAATTCCATATCAATCCGTTACCACATTGTGTATAAGAAAACTATGGGACTGGTTTGTAAGTACTATAATCCGTGCAGGATGAAACATACACCTTGAAATGCTGAAGGGCAAGAAAAAGGTCAAAGCCCCATTTTCCATGTTGGAGTATTACTGTTGTGTAGAATTACATTTCTTTGAATATATTATATAACCACTCTTCCATACCAGCAGAATCTGTCTGCAAGAGATACCAGCTCCTACAATGAAATAACAAACTGACGGTGATGGGACAATGAATAAACGCAAGACTAGAAGGTGGAAAAGGTAGAAAGTTGCTGGTTCCAAAGAGATTATCAATTTTATTAGTGTGCATCATAATAGCATTCATAAAAAATACATAATTTAAAAACTTAACCATCATCCCTTTTATAAACTTTCTGTACACTCTTAAAAATAAAGGTTCCTTATTGGCATTGATGTTTCCATGAAGAACCTTTAACAACATTTAACCTATATTGGGAAAAAAATGGTTCTTTAGATTATTGAAATATTCTTCACACTGAGAAAAAAATTAAGAACTGTTAACAGAAAGGTTCTTTGTGGAACCCAAAATGGTTCAAATGCATTGCTACAAAAACCCCCTTTGAAATTTTTAATCATGTTAGTGATGTAGATTATAAACTTATTCTGAAATGTTCTAGAAAGAAGCTGGAGGGAAATAAAGTATGAAAAGGAAGATTTAAAAAAAACAAAAAAAAAAACATTATGGAAACAATGAACCTCTGATGGTTATTTTAGAAAACCATATGTGCTGCTTTAAAGCATGGGCGTGTGCCAACTTTCCTACAAGATGGAATTTCAGCAGCAAGTGGCAATTGTTTTGTTCAGTCATGATCTGACAAGTCCCCATGAAAATGGCTTTAAATTACAACATACACGAATAACCTGTGAAAAATTGCTGGATGACAGCAATTTTATCAGCATGGTTCCTTCTCTGCGGTTCCTCTCAGAGACCTTATTGCAGTGAAGAACATGTGGCAGAGAGAGTGGACTCGGCAGGCGGCCCCATCTGAGAGGAGGACGGGTGGCAGGCATGCCCATCCATTGAGATGAAAGCCACTGCTTTGCTGATTAAACTTCGCAGGTTCCAGTTCAGTCTCAGTGACGCCACGTCAATTACCCACAGCTCTTTCCACCACCTGCCGTCTTCTATCCACAAATTGCTTGTAATTAATGCAATTTTCTTTGTCGGGCACAATAAGGGTTGAGCTGAGGAAGCCTCACATCATTAGCTCACGCTCAGAGAATTGGGCAGTGGATTTAGGTAACATGCCCTTTGTCACTTGATTTGCTATTCAGTCCTGCTGTGTTGCCTACATGCTGAGCAAGAGTAATTTAATCAGTCGAACACATCATTGTTTGATCGTTTTTTTTCAGCTCTTTGTTGTTTGACGCCAGCCTAAAGCCTGTATTGATTTGGAAGCTGATGACTGTTTATTATGCCACATTGTCTAATGGGCATTACAGCTGTTTAGTGTCTTGCGTTTTAGAATGATATGTTAAACACATTGATCACAAGCTTATTGATCTTGTTTGATTAGTTTGCCCAACAAATCAAAGCAAAAGGTACTTGCATGGGGTGTTATATTTAAATGAGCAGTATTGGAATTACAACACCAGGCGAACAGCTTATTCTGTGCCTAGGATGACCTGTGACCCTGGCCTTGCGTTGCTGTGTTTCAATGGACTATAATTTGCATAAGCTGCATATGTCCCTTACAGTCCAATGGTTTCATTGCTCATCTACCTTGGGTCAGTCAAACACTAAATCAGAAGCAATAAATGAAAACGTAAACTGTGTCTGTAGCTGGAAAGGTAGAGCATAGCGCTAGCAAAAACAAGGTCATGATTTGATTCCAAGAGAATGCATGAATTGATAAGTCACTTTGGATAGAAGTGTTTGCTAAATAAACTTAATACATTTACATTTAAAAGTATGCAAGGATGCATCATTAAATTAATCAAAAGTGATGAATACTTTGGAATAATGTTTCACAATTTTATTGCTTTTACTGTATATTTGATCAAATAAATGCAGCCTTAGTGAGCATAAAAGACTTTAAAACACATTAAAACTTTTGAAAGGTAGCGCACATAAACAAACAAACAAACATGGGGATTCCACAAGGCTCTGTTTTTGGACCTTTGAAATTGCTGTTTAGTAGGGTTGTTTCTTATTCACAGCATAAACAAATTATTATGCTAATATGCTAACTGCAGAGACAGTATGAATTGAGACTTAATCAGTGAGGGTATTTTCACAAACCGCCTCTCTTAGATCCGCAGAGACAATGGGCACAATTACCAGACTGAGTTGGAGGATTCCCTCTGAGCTATCTCAGATGACAAATCTGGTTTAGACATACTCCACAGGGCCAGACATAAAGCACTTCATCATGCCAAGAATTAGAGAACATAACAAAAAGAAAAATCAGAGACTGAGAGGATAATAACATATTCAAAATCAAACATGAAGAGAGCTGTTAAAACGTTATCGTGCAGGCTGTACTATCCGTATAATAATGTGTAAAAAGTCACACAAAGCAACATTATTCTTCCAAGTTGTAAGCTCTCATTTTCAACATCAAAAAGAACAAATAGAGAATCTAATAGCTTGTAATCCCCTTTCTAGACTTACTAATATATTGGATTTAGACATGAAGTAGTGCTGGTTAGTTACTGAATGAGCAGACTAATACATTATGTTGCTATAATGGCAATTGACCATTCAGAATAAAGAATTCCAGATGTCCACGTAAATAACATACATTTCTCCATCTGCATTTATTGTCATTGTGGGGGAAGTCGTGGCCTAATGGTTAGAGAGTTGGACTCGTAACCCAAAGGTTGCGGGTTTGAGTCTCAGGACCGGCAGGGATTGTTGGTGGGGGGAGTGAATAACCAGCGCTTTCTCCACCCTCAATACCACGACTGAGGTGCCCTTGAGCAAGGCACTGAACCCCCAGTTGCTCCCCGGTGTGTGTGTTCACTACTGCTGTGTGTGTGCACTTTGGATGGGATAAATGCAGAGCACTAATTCCGAGTATGGGTTACCATACTTGGCCTCACGTCACTTTCATTTTCCCTTACCCCAAACATGCACACACTTTTTTCTTTTTAAACATATCCTCATTCGCATTCATGACATTACAGCAACTGATAAATATCTGTAGCGATGTCGGAAACGTCATGCAGCCATGCATTATATTTCTATGCTTATTTCTCAAAGAAAGAAAACTATTACACATCAGCATAAATAATCAAGGTATCAAAGGATGAGAATGTAATTTCGGAAGGGGTAAATGTCTGGCATTATCCAAGCTTATCCAAAGGGTTTCATCTACACAGAGGGAATAGAAGTGCTTCTAAAACAGAAAACAAATATTGACATTTTCAAGGAAAAACACTGATGTTTGTCCAGGTGTTTGATTTATGCTTGACTTGCCTCTGATCAATGTGAGATGTCCCCTGTGTCTCTGTGCTTTGATTCCTCTCATATGCCATTGTGGCTTCCAGCACCACAATCACAGTTTTAGAGCCTCTGTATTTATTGCGTTTTCAGAACCAGAGTATTTTAAGAACAAATATGGTATATTTCTGTTCTTGCCTGCTGTTTTGAATTCAGTTTACACAGAACACTTTCTTGCGTAAAAACGCAACACGCCAAACAGAGGAATGGAAGAATCGACACGTTTATTTAAACAAAACAAAACAAAACAAAAAAAACAAAAAAAACAACACACACTAAATACTAGCATGCAACGGTAAGTATTACACCAACCAGCATCCAGCACATTATTCCAAATCTTTTCAAAAAGGAACTCTTAAGTGAATGAAATTCCATACTCTGTGTGGGCAAATAAATAAATAAACCTAAAACTGCAACTATATACTAAATATACACATATTAAATAAAAATATGAATAAAACTAATAAAAATGACAACCCCCCTCAAAAAAAACCCTATATATATATATATATATATATATATATATATATATGTATATATATATATATATATATATATATATATACACACACACACACACACACACACACACACACAAGCACACACACACACACACACACACACACACACACACACACATAGACACACACCAATAAAATAAAATTCAAAAATATTGCTAAAAACTATAATGGTATCTTAATGACAATAAAATAACCCTGCTACAAACATCTGTAAATATATCTTAGCAACATGCTAATAACACATACACAAAAATACATAGGACATAAAAAATGGGGAAAATACTTACTATACTGTAATTTTATTTGATAATTTTCAGCTTAAATTACATTAAGTTATGATTATATTTGAAAACTTGAATTATTCCAACATTTTGGATAAAAAATACATCTGAAAATGCATACTTGATAGTGAAACTAGCAACACATCCAAAATGCATAGTACAGAATAATATAGTAAAAAATGGTTATTTAAAATTATATTTAGTTTATTTCTTTTTTTATTAATTACACATTTTCTAATTATACTGTATCTGTTTTGTATTTTTATTTGATATTTTTTTTTGGTTCTAAATCACAAAGTTATGTTTAATACTATATTTAACACCTTGATTCATTCTTTCATTTCGACTAAAATGCTTCTGTGGATTGTAAACATGATGGTGTACACTCAAAAAAAATTAAGCTTTTTTTTATTTACGCATTTTAATTAATAGTAAAATTCCATCAAATTAAATTGAATAACCCTTATATATTTAATTGAATAATTGAACAATTCTTAATCAATTATTCAATTAAAATGCGTAAGGATTATTCAATTCAATTTGATAGAATTTTACTATTAATTAAATTGCGTAAATCATGTTTTTCTATCATGCAACCAAGAACGTTTCAGAGAAGTATTGCACATGAAAAGTACAAAATTACATCTTACAAGCTTACATCGCACATGGTCTATCAGACTGAGCAGCATAACATTTTTCTGTCAGGGTTTTAAGATTACGTATCTATGAAAGGTGCATGTTGGTATATAATATGGCAAAACTGAGATGCATTATAAGGCAACATAATTTTGGACTGCAACTGCTTTTGTGTTGTAAGCAAGCTTGTAATGCCTGAAAATGCAGTTTGGAGCAAAAACCGTTTTATTTTGTAAAATGAACATGAGAATTCCCAAGCAAACAGAGGATCCATTTTAAAGCAAATCCATGGCTTCTGAGCCTATAACTGGAACATATTGTGGAGAATATTGTATGCCCTGTTTACAGCTAAAGCTTGATGAAAAGCCAATCCAGGACAACAGACTGATGAGGTTCCTCCCACAGGTTCCCACCAGCTCCCTGAAAACGCTTTTATCAGCCCGTGCACCGGTGGTCTGACAGGGACAAACAGCACTTCGGCAGTCAGCCTGGGAGGCTGATGAAAAGGTTCGTAAGATGACAAAGGCAGCGGAATAATATTTGATGTGCTAGTGACAGCCTGCAGTGTGTCCTGGTGAGATTTCAAGGTGATTTCTGCAAATGAGGACTGACTGAGTATTCCTCCATCTTGAAATATCCCAAAGACCAAGCCCATGGCTGTTGGTTAGCCAGTTAACCGAACGCCTGACACCTACTTGAATTATATGAATACAAACTGACTGTCTTTCCTGTTTTATTGCATCATGTATACAAATAACATTTGCATACGCATGACAAACTTGCTGAGTGTCTCATGTATCTACAGGTGGTGATGGATCAGTCTGTCTGCAGTAATGTGGTGCGTCCATCGAGAACAGATACACCAGTATGAGACAGCAGATGTAATCACATACCTTCCATGTGCACTGACGGCCTGAATAACAGAATGGATCTTCTCCAAATGGAAAGCACAGCGATGAAATAAACCTGCCAGGCCTGCGCCCATCAGATGCAAAGCCAGGACATTCGTTTGATAAGGCCTGGACATAGACACATATAGATAGACTGGCAAGGTCTACAAAATGTGTCCTTCGGTGATGGGCCCAAAAGATAATTAGAGAATATTTCCTGCATCATATTTATCTATACCTCTCTGTGCATGTGGCTGTAGAAGCAGTATAGTTCAGGTGATATTAAATGCACATAATAAGTAGAACAAAATGTTCTGAATAAGGTAACAAACACGTCCTTTGACATCTCTGTCAAGAAAAATATTCCGAAATAGTCAAGAAAGACTGTATAAAAGGCATTTTCCATTACTTTAAAGAATTTATTAAGGAATATGAAAATGTTTCTATGTAATTTTGCACATTTTTAATTTTTGAAATTAATTTTTGTGTTTGAGTTTGAAATTGAATTGTTTATTTGTTTGTAATTTATTTTTTTAAAATGATTTGAAATTAATTAATTTGTTTGTATTGATTTTTAAATCATTTTGTTTTCTGTGTTTTAACATTAGTGCAAGGTCTAACAAGTGTAAAAAAGCAAAACAAAACAAGCAATGAGTAATATAAATAAATCTTATATATTAAAAATATTAAAATAAAAAATATTAAAATATTATTAAATGGCCGTGGGTACTTTCAAAGCACTTTCAATGTCAAGGTTGTCATTGTCAATGTTTTTATTTTTTTTTTTTACTATGTGAAAAATGTTTTTTAAAAATGTTTCTGGTGCTATATATTGTTTAATGTTTATGTGAAATATTTCACTTAAAAATATATAAATTATCATTTATTATAATGTATGATTAGTGATAATGTCAAATATGAATATAAAATTAATATAATCTGAATATAATGAATATAAAAAAGACCTAAGTGGAAATTCAAAACTTTTTTTTTTTTTTGAGATTGACCCTTATACTCCCAGTCAGAGTTTGGACACCAACTCATTGTTTATTATTGCTTTTAACATTTTGAAACAGGGCAGCCAACATAAACCCAGATACAGACAGAAGTGATAAAAATCACATTGGAATTAATATTCCGTCTCTAGCTAATGAGTTTAATATAAACCTCGGCAAGGACAGATTTGTGTGTGAAAGCCCTGAACTCTGCACTGGACCAGGCCGAAAGCCTCCCATCTTGCCCCTCTAATTGTCGTCAGTTTTTTATAATCACGTTTAATGGGCTGTAGAGAGAGTCCTGTCAATGACCCTTCTTAGACCTCCCTTTTCTCATTAAAGTAGACAGCGAAAGAATACCCAAGCCTTCCTCTTCTCAAACACACTCTGCCAACAGCTAAATTTAGCAGAATGTTATTAAATCCTGTCATTCAAGTTCTGTGTTTGTTTTTAGAACTAAATTGCCATCAATACTGTTGACACAATATTATCATTGAGGTAGCAAAATTGTTCTAGACTTTATCAGAACAAGAGGACGCAAGTCTTGAGGATCAGGCTAATTGTGAATAGCAGCTGCTGAAACAGTGATTTATTGCTAACAGTGGACGACTGCAACTGCTATAAATACGGCTATTGTGGATTTTATGGAAGACACAAAACATGTTCTGTACGTTTATATGGATCTTGTAACAACACATTCACCTTATGAACATTTATTATTCACCCAGAAGCAATATTCTGATTTTACATGCTCACATTTGCCAGTTGAATAGAATAGACTGGGGCTAGTTGTCACATTTTTATGACATTGAAAATTGTATAAACCTCAGAATGGGTTTATACTCATAACACTTTTTAATTTAAAAAAATAATAAATTAATTAATATTTCTACTACTTTTATTACTATTTTTTGAGAAACAAATAAACATGATTTCCAAAGAATCAACTAACACCGAACACTGGAGTAACGGCTGCTGAAAATTCAGCTTTGCCATCACAGGAATAAATTACATTTTAAAAGATATTAAAACAAACAAACAAACAAGTTATTTTCAATTATAATAAATAATGAAACTAATATGTAGTGTTATTTTAGTATCACTGAGATAATGGTTTTAGTTTTAATTTCAGTTTTAGTTAACTATAACCCTGATTTTAGGCTTTCCAGTGATGTGTATATATTTGGCAGAGACTTTTATCCATTGTTATTATATTTTTTAGAGTATACAATTAAACCCATAACCTTGGCCTTTTTTTTTTTGGCCATGCTCTGTTTGTGAAATATAATACAAATATATGTATACATATGTGTGTGTGTGTGTGTGTGTGTGTATACACACACACGCATTTAAATCCTGACAACATGCTCCCATAACAATATAAAAAGATATGCAATTTGACTTAGACATTTGACTTGAAACAACTTATAATTACAGAACAACAACAACAAAAAAAAACCTTCACAATGTGACAACTAGCCCCAGTTTCCCCCATATCCTTTAGCTCAACTGGTGGAGCATTGCGCTAGCAGCGGCAAGGTCATGGGTTTATCATATAATGAATCAAACTCATTTCACCCAGTGCAACTAACTGAGGGTTGCTGTGGTGTCTAACTCAGTGCTTCCCAAACCTGTCCTGGAGGACCCCTACCCCTGCACATTTTGTATGTCTCCCTTATCTAACACACCTGATTCAACTCATCAGCTCGTTAGTAGAGACTGCAAGACATGAATTGGGTGTATCTGATAAGGGAGACATACAAAATGTGCAGGGCTAGGGGTCCTCCAGGACAGGTTTGGGAAGCACTGGTCTAACTAATACTCCGACCATCGTGTTCGTTTTTAAAGACACATTAGCTCAAATGGACATCTTTTTTTTTTTTTTTTTTTACGGGTAATTGCTTTCTGGAGAGCTCCGCGAGCTGATCCTCTAAATACCCTTACACTTTCATCCATCACATATCGCAGTCAAGATCCTAGTTTATTATTCCCCGTTTTCTAATTTTCCCTGCACCTGAGGGGTTAATCTCTTTCCGTATCCTAATGGAATCCTAACGATTACACACCGGGCCCCCCACCAGCACCCACCTCTGTGTTTAACACTTCATGGCTTCAAGGTGACTGTTGATTATTTTCTCTGTTTTCCCCCTTTAAGCCTTTTCTTTTATGTGCGCATCAAGGCGAGGAGAGAAGAGTGTCTATCACACGAAATCAGTTTTCCTCCTCCCAGCTCGTGGGTCAGAAGTCCCACCGGAGTGGGCATATTACATAAATTAAGTTTAGGCTCAATTTTCTTTGCCCTACAAAGAATAGGTCACCTTGAACAAATTCAGCTCAAACTAGCATGCAAGCTAATAATCGGCATGTCTTACCAAGAAAAATGGAACGCCGGTAAAAACTCGACTTTATCCATTTCACCGCTGGCCATAATTCCTCAGCTAGGGTTTACCACCCGAGGTCCTGTCTGACATTATCTTCCTTTTATAATGACTGAGTATTCAGCTGGTGAGCTACACCGATGTAGGAAGGATGAGATTTCCAGATGTGTCATATATTTGTGCTGTTTTCTCATGGGTCTTGGAAACCTGAGACCTTCTCATTAATTTTGGAAATACCAAATAAATCAGCTGGGCAGCCTGGAAGTTGCAGAAGGGGACAGAGAAATCCGACTGACCTTTATAGTCACCATGCTTCACTGCAGTGAATGACTTGTGACATTAATCTGCCGAAAGAAAAAATTGGATGAGGTAAATCATTAAAAGCTTATGGTGATGGATTTCTGAAGGGGCTTAACTCTGATTCGTCACACTAGTAGAGCATCCTTGCCTTGGTAAACACGTTAAAAAGTGTGTGTGTGAGAGAGAAAGAGATGGACAACAGGAAGAGATGATAGCTTGTGTATGCATCTCTCTCAAATCAAATCAAGGTGCTAGAACTTAATATAAAAATATTCAATTGTATGTATATTTCTGTTCAAAAATTGGGAGTCATTATGTTTTTGTTTTTTTTTTTCAAAAGGAAGAAATGTATGGTTTTAGTCAATTTATTAAAAGTAGCAATAAAAACAGTTAGAACGTTACAAAAGATTTCTATTTCAAATAAATGCTGCTCTTTTGAATGTTCTCTTCATCTTTCTTGGAAAAATGTATTACAGTTTCCACAAAAATATTATCTGTTTGCAACATTGATAATAATAAGAAATGTTTCTTGAACATCAAATCAGCATATTATTAATTCTGAAGGATCATGTGACACTAAAGACTGGAGTAATTGCTGCTGAAAATTCAGTTTTGCCATTACAGGAATAAATTACATTTTAAAATATATTAAAATAGAAAACAGTTCGGTTTTAATAATATTTAACATTAAATAAATACAGCTTTGGCTGGCAGTGCACTTTTGTCTTTGTGTGTCCCATAATTCATGCAGCACATGTTGAAAGATTACTCTCTTTCTCGTTCAATAAAGTGAACATACCTACTTTATTACATCCACCCTCAAAAGGCAAACAGTCTGCCGAACACCTGTAGTGAGATTGAAAATTTATGAGAAAAATATTATTTATTTGTTTTGATAGATAACTATAATTGAATGACGAGTACAATAAACCTGATACGGCCACAAACAAACAAACAAAACCAAGACAACAATATTACAAAGCAGCGACTAAATCCCTGCTGCCGTTCAGAATGCTCGGACAATGACATTTCAGAAGTGCTGTCAGTGGATTCAGAAGAACAGATATTGCATTTTACGGTGGTTACAAGAGAACAGTGATGTTTATGATTTCCATAAATATTTCTCAAAGGGTCGCTGTCATATCAAATAAGGCGAAATGTTCCTCTCATGCCTTAGAACTGGAACTGCCACTCTCTCTAGCTTTATCAATTTGATATTCAAGAAAGATTTATTATTATCAGTGCACCGTAGTATTATCATGAACGCGTGTCGAAAACTGGCACGGATGAGAAGAAATTGTTGAATAAAGTTGAAAAAAATATATATTTTCGTAGCTTCATAAAATTACAGTTGAATAACTGATGTCACGCTATTTTAACGATGCCCTTACTACCTTTCTGGGCCTTGAACGTGTCAGTTGCGTTGCTGTCTATGCAGGGTCAGAAAGCTCTCGGATTTCATCAGAAATATCTTAATTGGTGTTCCGAAGATGAATTAAGGTCTTATGGGTTTGGAAGAACATGAGGGTGAGTAATTAATGAAAGAATTTTCATTTTGGGGTGAACTATCCCTTTAACTAACTTTAACTAATTTAATCATCAATTTTATCCTCTAACTGTTGCTCTACCAAGACAGTTGTTGATGTGCAAGAAAAAATGACTATGCAAATGCTCATTAAAGTGGCCCATACAACAACACTGAGAAAGCGAGCCTTTCTCTCTCCATTTATTAATGAGGTTTTGTTTTCCAATGTATATTTGAATGAATCTTTTTAGGTTAATGAACTGTTTTAGTTCACTTCAATGCACTATGAGTCATATGATTCATTCACTGAACTTACCTAAGCAAACTGCAACATCTCATTTCTGAGCAAACTGGGAAATATTGAGTCTCAATCACTAATAATTGCATGTATTATTTTGTTTGTTTTTATTTTGTCTGCACAGGAGAGTTTAAAACACATGCATATGCACAAAAATTTGACCTTAACCTCGTTCTAGTATATGGAATTTATTATACAGATAAACTACAAATATAACACTACAAATATAACTTTTCACTGTATACAGTATAATAAAATATATATATATATTTAAGATGAAGTATCCATATCTAAAATTTAATCTTACCAAGGTTATCAGGAGTGTGATTTTTGCATGGTTTCAGTGTTTTTTTTTTTTGTTTGTTTTTTTTTGTATTTAGAATCAGATTTATTACAAAAACTATTGGTGAATCATGATTTGTTCATGACCACATTCATATGCAGACTTCACACACAAGACCTGTTGTTTGTGAGCAAACTAAATGAACTGTGTTTCCTCATTTGTGAATGAATGAAATGAATCAGGTATCTTGTTCATGAATAAACATCTACACAAATCTTATTTCCTCAGCCACAGAGCATTTACACAGAAAAACACCAGTTCTAATGCACTGAACATCCATTGTACATCTGTATCAACCTGTAAGATCTGATATTTGACAGACAGGTAAAGCTGTAAACAGGCTTGATATTTCCTCATGATTCATTCTTCATTGCTGATACCAACAGGTTGTGATTTTTAGCAAGCCTCCAGTCGACTTTGACAATCATTGCCTTGCACCTAGACGGACCCAAGATCATGAAAGCGCTGTGCCATATCATATCCGCAGCAAAGGCAGCCACATGCCTCAGTGGCGAATGAGAAGGGTGTTTAAAATGCAAACTTTAAAAAGGGCAGCACAGTAAATATCCTCTGCGGAGTGTTGATAAGGTCAACTGTCAGTCTTCAGGCACCATGAGGCAGAGAATGTGAAAATGGGACAATTCATATCCCCGCTTTAAGCTGTCATAGCAGGGCTTGTCATGCATGCCATTACATGGGGCCGGACTGTAACAAGCTCCCTGGGATATAAAAAGATACGCACATAATAAAAGCACCTTCGCCAGTCTGCCAGAGATTGACTGTGAGTGCAGCCATGGGCGACACCGGGCTGTGCCCACCTATGGCTTGTGAATAGTTTTTCTATTTATAAAGATATGGAGCCTGCTGTTTTATGGGTGTGTAGTCTAGGAGAGATGAGATTTAGGGCAGGATAGCACACAAACGCTCTCAAGAATGTCTTGCAGGAGCCGTGAAAGAGGGTTTGATCCGCAGAGAGAGAAGGGTCAAGTTCTCTCTTGAAAAGTTTTGCTTCTTTTGCCCTTTTAAACACACAGTCTGTGGATGTGCTGTAAACATGCATTGTCAGAGAGCATTCGAGCTCTGGAAAGTGAAGAAGCTAGTGTGAAGAAGTGTGATTTAGCTGCTTAATTTCCTCAGCTTCCCTAGCTCTTCCTTAAAAAGTACTTTTTGCCCTTGTTTAAGCAAAGCCGCTTTAAGGCAAGCCTCCAAGGTTAGCATAATCTTTACGAAAATTAACCATGGTTTTACTACAAATAAAACAAAAAGACATGGTTATTGTAGTTAAACCATGATAATCACAAAATAACCATAGTTTAACCATGGTATTTGTAGTAAAATGGTGGTTATACAAATGGTAATCAATCCGTTGAAAAAATAAAAACATGGTTACTACACTTTTACTATAATAAAACCATGGTTAACTTTTCACAATGGAGTCTTCAACATGTTTGCTGTCAAACATTCATTTTGGATTGATCTATTTTTAGTTTACATAAAAAAAAAAAAGTTTTATAGGAGAAGTCACAGACAATTTTGCAACAGGTAGGATTCATACTTCTCATTCATTATGGGGTATCCGCAAACAGTGATTAACTATTGCACAACTCTGACAGAAATGCAATGACATCAAGGATGTGATGTGATTGGTTATCAAGGCATGGGTACGCTTTCTCCAATGGTAGATTTATGGACCTTGGTATCTCCCAATAATAAAACCATCTCTGGTTCAAGCTCTGAAAAGAAAAAATACTAGCTGATTTAGCTGCTAGGTTTCCTCAGTTTCCCTGGTTCTTCTTTGAAAAGGTTCAATTTCGTTGGCCTTTTACACACCCGCTCTTGATTTGTGCTGTAAACATGTATTGTTAGAGATTGTTCAAGCTTTGAAAAGTGAGGATTCTAATCGGATTTGACTGCTAGGTTTCCTCAGTTTCCCTGGTTCTTCCTTGAAAAGGTTCAGCTTTTTTAACCTTTTAAACACATGCTCTCAACATGTGCTGTAAACATGTATTGTTAGAGAGTGTTTGAGCTCTGAAAATTGATGCTAGTATGTTTTAGCCATCACGTTTCCTCACACCACTCCTGCTGAAGCTAATTTGTCCAACTGTGCACTCTCAGAAAAAAAAAAAAAAAAAAAAAAGCTGTCACTGGGGTACTACCAAAAGCTAAAAGGTACCTTTGTCTTTGTACTATTTGCCCCTAAATGCTACATTTAGGCATCACTTAAAGGGACATATTAGTGTCTAAAGTGTACATAGTACCACCTCAGTGAGAGTTTTGTATCTTTTTTTGTGAGAGTATGGATATGAAGGTCTATGATTTCCTCTCACAATGTCCAGCTTTGACCCATTCAAGGCATAAAAAAGCATTTTCTTTGAAAACAACACAGCGCAGTAAAAAAAAAAAAAAAAAAAAAAAAAGATTTATTGAAGCTTTAAACAAAACTGATTACTAGAGTATGTTTAACAAGAAAATATTATATCAGTCTTTCTACTTTAAAATTTCAAGTTTAATTCAGCGTGCTACTTTGCTGTTGCTTTGTAATTATTTGTGAAATCAGTCTGAGTGAAAATGGTTTCTTTTTAACAGTCACAAATTAATTACTTATTCAAAAGAAGTAACTATTCAGACAATATGCAGTAACAAATGCAAGAGGTTAAGTTCACCATTATGGTAGATGCTGGAAGCATTGGCCCTAAAAAAACATCATTCATTTTACATCTTGATGGTTATGAAAACAGCATATTTTGAATATGCTTTATTGTTTAGAATAGCATGGACTGATGAACTGTGCACAATAAGACATTGGAGATATTAAAGTAAATAGGGTCAATTTTGATTTGACAGTGTCTTTAACTCTGAACTTTTATCCAAGGGTACAGTATCAGATTTGCTCAATTATTATGCAGAGGCACAGTCTGTTAATTCCTCTGTAATGTGAAAACAGCTCCTGTGTGGTATCAGACCCTGTATATTTCATTAAACTGTCATCAGGCTTGAAACACAAACTTGAATCGCAAGGCGCCGCAGTCTAATTCTGCCTCCCTCCTGTCTCCATTCTCTACGCTCACTGTCACTGATATTAAACAAATATTTTCACTCTGGTGGGGGGAAATCTAGCAGCAGCAGGCAGAATTCAATGAGGCTTTGTGTTGGAAGAACGAAAGCTAAAAGAAGGGAAATTCGTTTTTACGGGTAAAAACAAGACAGAATGAATTGGCTTTCAAGGATCACTGTTTTAGTTTGTGCGGCTGAATTTATATTGCGCTTTCATCAGATGTACAGTGTAAAAAATTACTTTTGAAAGATTATTGGAGTATGTTTTATAAGAAAATACTATTTGAGTCTTTACACTTCAAAATTTCACATTTAATTCAATGTGTTGCTTGACGTTTCTTTGTATTTATTTGTGAAATTTACTTTTTTTCAGTGTAGCCCATGCAATGAACCTTGAATCAGCGGTAAAGGTGCTTGTTCTTATTTTAGCAAGCAGATATACTGTATATTAGGGTTGCCAATCAATATAAATTGAATTAATATCATGATATGCAAATTAATTAATCAAATTTCTAATGCATAAATCAATATTTGCTTAAAAAAGCCACCAAATGAAGATGATTCAAAGACATTTCATTAATGTGGCAGACAAAAGCACTGAATAGACTATTTAATTTTACAGTGTTATTTTTGTAATAAATATTTTAATGAATAATTATAAATAATTTTAAAAATAAATGATTTACATTGAATAGTACATGCATTTTTTTTACAGTATTATTTTGTAATAAATTATTTTTTAAATAAATGATTTGCATTAATTATATAATGCATTTTTATCAGTATTATTTTTGTAATACATATTTCAATAATTATACATTATTTTAAAATAAATTATTTGAATTCACTAGACAATGTAATTTTATAGTATTATTGATACTGGTTATAATAAAAGTTATAATTATTTAAATTAAAATATATTTTAAAATAAATTTATTGTAAACACATTACAATTTTACAAATTAACACATTAAATTGGCAGCCCTAAATATGTGTATCTGCACCTTTGTTGATGCCAAACACTGTAATTTAATCCAGCAAGGATTCAGTCCCCTCAAACCTTCCCTCCAGCAGTGTTCCTCACGCTGCGCATCACAAGCAGATGATTGCGGCCCATCTTTGTTATTTGTTTAAGCTTCATAATGAATTCTCGGATGGAAGAGACACAAATGATGATAAATTCCTGCCTCTGACTTTGTGGTAATGCCGTATTTACCAGAAGTCAATCAATTTGCTATAGCAGCGTGCCGCGGAGGGAATGCATTGTGGGAGAGGGAGCAGAAATGGAGATTGATTCTTAAAGGGTGACGCTCTCTCAATCACCCAGCTGTTGCAGATACAGACTAAAGAATGATGGATGACACTGCTTCGGTGGCTGGCCGGTGTGTCCAGTTAAAGCTAAAGAAGCACACCTGTTCTAGTTTTAATCCTTCCTATCCAAGGAAATTGATTGTGAGGTTTTCCGTTTGTCCTAGTGAGGCCGGCCATGAGCACAAATGGACCTCAAAACGGTGGTCAGCCTTCGTCCTCAATATATCTAACTAGGATTTCTGACCTTTTGTTGTAGAGAAATGAAACGGAAATGCTAGCATTTATATGGCAGCTTTATCATTAGAGAATCTGTTTTATACAATTGCCTCTGCAAATAAACAGGTTTTAATATATCATGCAGTAGCAAATTTGGCTTATTGATGCATTTTATTTGCTTAATAAAATCCAATGTTTCTTATTAAATGATTAAAATACCATGTGGATGTCAAGATAAATCAAAGTTGTAGATTTCCACACAAGACTCCGATTCTGACTTTCCGAGTTTAATGGAACACACCACCATAATAACAGGTCTGAATGGAGCCTTTTTTTTTTTTAGCATGACCTTTAACCGCTTATTAAAGCTTGCTATTAAGCTATAATAACTTAAATATCCTTTAAATTATCTAAGTGTGGGAGTCTTTTCAAGTCAACTTAGACTATTATTTCTTTCATCTGTAGAACACAAAAGAAGATATTTTGAAGAAAAATGTGGACCAAGTCAAAATAAAAGGCACATCTGTTTGGAAAGACATGAGGGTGAATAAAAGATGACAATTTTCTTAATTTTTTTTATGGAACTATCCCTTTTAAGTCAAAATGGATCTGAAATATCACATGGCCCTCTAATGAGGGAAAATATGATCAATATTTCCGACCTCCTGGCCTGGCGTCAATTCTGAAAGGTCAGAGATCAAGTAGGCTTGAGTTCTCTCGTTAAGATGTCATTAACACTTTAAGTGGAGCATCATTGTCTTGTGTCTCTCTATTTCTTTAAGGTTAATTGAGTGAGGGCATGTCCTGTCACTGAGCTCAACATTAATATATTCTTTTCTTAACACCGCAAATCTCTTGGCCCTCCAGCACACATTTTAATTATATTAGAAAAACTGTGATTGATGCTTTTTTTTTTTTTTAATCGAGACCCACGTCGAGATTCAGTGTCAACATTCATTAAGTAGGCTTGCATTTCAATGAGCAAATATTTAACCTGGGCTACGTTTTCATTATTAACTGATTCTGCCAGATCTTATTAGACATACCTTCTTGTTATTTCTCTTTTCCTTTCTCCTCTTCTTTAAATTTTTAATGTTTTCAGGAGACTGAAGCATCTACCTCTCCAAGTTCTTTAGTTACACAGGCTGGATTTTTGGTCTAGTCCTGCTATTAACTGCAGCAGAAACAGAGGCAGCCTAAGGCATCGCAGATGCGTTATAAGCAGCTCCAGAGAGGCAGAGCACTGTCCGAGTCCACCCAGCCCGCAGGTGCACATCCACATCCACAGATATTCAGCTGCCAGAGAGTGCTGTCATTATGAGAGAAAAAAGAAAGCAAGAGAAACAGACAAAGAGACAGATGGAGAGAAGCAGTATGAAGAAAGAGGAGATGCGTCAAATAGAGACAGAGAGAGAAAGAGGTGTTGAGAATGGAATAGCATACTACACATTTTTAAAAAAAAAAAAAAGTATGTGAAACAGTAAGTAATATGGAATGATAATAATTCACAAATGCATATAATAAAAATTTAAAAAACAAATTAAAAACAAAAAAAAGTTGCACCACCAAAACTGTTCTAACAAATGTGCAGACATTTAGCAGTAAATTAAAATAAAAAAGAATATTTAAAAAAGTGCTTTTTTTATTTAAAAAATTAAAAAATGTATATGTATTTATATTATATTATATTATATTATATTATATTATATTATATTATATTATATTATATTATATTATATTATATTATATTATATTATATTATATTATATTAATCATGGCAGTCATGGTCTAATGGATAGAGAGCTGGACTTAAAACCTGAAGGTTGTGGGTTTGAGTCTCAGGTCTGGTGGGGAGAGTGAATAACCTGCGCTCTCTTCCACCTTCAGTACCATGACTGAGGTGAGACCCTTGAGCAAGGCACCGAACACCCCACTGCTCCCTGGGCACTGCAGCAATATGGCTGCCCACTGCTCTGGGTGTGTGTTCACTACTGTGTGTGTGCACTTGGATGGGTTAAATGCAGAGCACAAATTCTGAGCATGGGTCACCATACTTGGCCACATTTCACTTTCTATTATATTATAAACAAATATTATATTATTAAGTATTTGTTTTCTCCTCTCATTTTTTTTTAGCCTAGCTGTTTCATACCGCAGTTAAAAAAAAAAAAAAAAGTTACAAAGTCATGCATTAAAACATAGCTGGTATGTATTTATTTATAAGCATATGCTTGAATATATATTTATATACAGTCAAACCAAAGCTTATTCAGAGAACAGATATAATTTTTGATTTTTTTACTAGTGGGTGCAGGACACTATAGTTCATTTATGCAGGTGAGGATAGCAAAATAAAGTAAACTGTGACATATTATACCCAAAAATTCTTCATACAGTGAACTACCAGTAAAATTGATTAAAAAAAAAAAAAAATTTAGGACCAAAAGTTTGATTTGACACATTGATTTGACCATGTTTTGTTACATATCTTTCTATCCTTTCTATCAAAGCTATCTGACATTATCAAGATGAATTTGTTCTAAAACAGTTTAACTCTTGAGTTCTTGTCATATTTTATTACCATTTTCTAAACTATAGCAAATAAACTGTGATAATGTGAGGAACTTTGAAGGTGTCTGAATAAATTTTGGTTTGACTGTAATTCATTTGTAATTATCAAGATGAATTTGTTCTGACACAATTTATCGCCGAGTTCTTGTCATATTTTATTACCATTTTCTAAACTACAGGGAATAAACTCTGATAATGTGAGAAATGTTGAAGGTGTCTGAATAAAGTTTGGTTTGACAGTATGCACATGGGAGCATAGTGAGATTATTGATATATTTATTAAAAATAATAAACATTTTAAATTCAAGCTTATGTATAAAAAAAAAAAAAAAAAAAAAAGCCTAAACTTTTTAATTAAATACTGAGTTAAGTTAGAGATGCAGAGCACATTGCATTGTGGGGAAACAGTATTGCAAGCAATGTGTTATGTAGTATAATGCACATTTTGGCAATTTATTTCATGCATACAAAAAAATTGCATACTGTGCTCCAGAAAACAGAAATGGTATGTCATTTCCAGTATAGCCAAGATAGGTTTTTAGTATTCTACGAACAGACTTTGCTCACTCCATTTCTAAATTAAACATAGGATACTGTGTTTTCTCACAGACTAGACAAATGAAATACAAATCGTTACCAGATATGTCAGTCTGATGCAATTTTATGCAATGTGTGTAAAGATGTGTGTGTACTCAGCAGACGTGGAGAGTTTTTTGTGTCACCTGTGAGGACAAAGAGTTCGAAGCTCACGGTTGAAGAAAAAAATACTGGTTTTAATCCCCACAACTTGATGGACACTGCAAGATGAAGGCAACTCTCACATAAACAAGAACCCCACTGAGACAAAACAAAACGCTATCATAAATCACAAAGTCTCAGGGTGCTTTTTCAGCTAATCCTAGCCCATTCTCACATTTGTATTCCCCTGCAGTCACCCAAACTGAATTTATTCGATTGCTTCTCACCATACATGGAGTTGTTACGGATTGAAAAATGAGAGACTTGGGTGTCTTTGTTGTAACCATGGTAACATATCCATGTCCACGCTGTTAACGTGTAGACGCTTTTCTTGCGCTTGTTATAGTACAATACAGACAACCATGTTTTCTTTTTACACTCATTCTGTATTTCTTATTTT
Source organism: Spinibarbus caldwelli (assembly GCA_039654775.1). Lineage (NCBI taxonomy): Eukaryota > Metazoa > Chordata > Actinopteri > Cypriniformes > Cyprinidae > Spinibarbus > Spinibarbus caldwelli. The sequence goes on from CM077263.1 coordinate 7,825,338, forward strand.
TCAACTCACAAAATGGCATTTGCTGATTTTAATCTGTACACACTTAAAAATTATTATAATATCTTATAATATTATCATGACTGATTCTTCAACTCAAATTCTTGAATATAAAATCATTTAACCCCAAATCACATTTTCAGAGTCAGTTTACATTTACAGATAACTGCAACAAAGTGAAAAAAGTAACATTTCAAATATATCTGTTTAATTCAACAGAACAAAGTATCAGTAAATTTAAATTTAAAATGGCCTATTTCACTTATTATTTATGTCTACTATGTATTTTTTGTGTTTGTGTTGTTGTTAGCTTAGCAACATGCTAACATTAGACACTAAAGCTGTTCTGTTTAATAGAAAGATAATCAGCATTTTCAAGTCGAGATCCTCTGGGTTTTCAGATTAGTTTTTTATTTATTATACTATGCATAGTTATACCTCAACCATGAATTTTGAAGCATCTGTATTTTGTTAAAAATGCTAACATGTTGATAAAAGGTCTAAAGCTACCACAAGGACATAAGTTTACATGCTTGGCAAATCAGACAACCATCATTATATAGCAGCAACCTATAATGCATAGCCTACTTGTTAGCAACATGTTACCGTTTTAAAAAAAAAATAAAATAAAAAAGCAATGCAGCTAATTCAAAATTCATTTAACTAGTGTGTAGCATGCTAACATTAGTTTAATCAAAAGCAACTATTCTGAAAACCCAGAGGATACAGACTTGA
>CM077263.1:7831069-7853569 GCA_039654775.1 Spinibarbus caldwelli
CATAAATAAGAACAATGAAACCGAAAGGCATCGAACAGGGAGTGTATCCATAGACGACAGAACTGAGTTGGTAGTTCTGTCTGATCTGCTGCCATCTTGAACCATGTATCAGTGACAAACAACAATCCTGAGAATGCTTAGCTTTCCCCAACACCTTAAAGCTAAATTATCCATTACATTCTACAGCCTCACAATCCTCGTCTGTCCAAAGCTAGAGTTGAAGGTTAAAATAAGAGTTACCACCTTGCCTTAATTTACAACTGACAAAAACCTTCAAAACACTAAGTCATTACTGTACAAATACAATAACCAACACTGTACAATGTCTCAATTTCTACTGCAATACAATCGTTTCTTCTTCAATCACACATTTCCAAGCGCAGAACAAAGCACTGCCAAGAAACATGGGGCGAGAAATCAGAAAATGGAGGATGAAGCTATTTTTAAAGCACCAGCATCTGTTGCGGACTCCTTTTTACACGGGACTGTGAACATGGTGCATGAAATGGCATGGAAATTGTATGCTAAAATGTTTAAGCTCCTCCATCTTGTTATCATATGGAAATGTAATCTGAAGGTAACAAGCACTCGGTAACCATCAGACCTCTACGCTAAACAGGGTCCAACACAAACACAGGTTCAACAGAGTGCAGCTCCATCAACACCAGGATGATTTAGGAATGAAGTCTCTCTCATAAAATGCTCAACACATATCCTTCGTTTGTGATGAAACGCACGTAATGAGGCGAAATACTTTAAATACGCAAAGAAAAGCCACATCAAACGAAGCAGCTCTACATCAATGTGTTGAAAAAGACGACTGAAAGTTGCTGCCAGTGTGAAGGAAGGACGACATCTGCCCTCTTCATGACATCGTCACGCTGTCCAGTCTCTGTTTGTGAAGCAACAATAACTTTTCATTCCTTAAATGTCTCTCGCTTCTCTGTTGCTGCACATCGGATGTCAGAACTTGTCAAAAGTGACAAGCGTGGGCTCTCTGAACTCTAGGATCTCCACGGTGGAATTGACATATTCCGAAGACGCTGCCAAGGGCTTGACGGGAGCAGGCCGGAGTGGCATTCGGGGTCAAGGAGTGGCCCTTCTATGTAGCGTTTAAATGTGTGCGTATGTGCGAAAGAGAGATCAGTGCTTCATTGCTTTCTAAAGGAGAGTCTGAATGTTTCTAAACTATTTCCACATACACAAGTTCGCAAGGACATCTCGCTGAAGGTTTCCTCAACCTCACAGCTCACATGAAGTGTCTTACTGAAGAAAATCATACTAGCATCGCTCGCAAAAGATTTAAAAGTTTCACAAGACACAATCGGTGTTTCTTCTCAAGGTCTTTCTTCTGTACAATGAGGAGTGAAGCGTGAAGTTCACAGTGCTGTGATGTCACATGGTGTTGATTCTTGTCCTTACTTCACTTGGATGGATGAATATCTACTTTTAAGTTCACAATCTCGGACATCCGCAGCAATCTACTGCCTTTCTGGATGCTGTTCACAAAGGGGAAGGTACCAGCCCGTTCTCCTGTAGGGCTGATGAACTTCAGTGCTGGTAGAGAGATAAAATAGAGTCATTTTGCAGCAAGACGCTTCCATGTGGCAAGAACGCTCCTAATCTCCTCGTCAAGGGAAGCGGAACAGGTTTGAGGGCGTTGAGGTGAGGCGCTATACCTGAACCTGAGTCCCATGGTGTGCTTGAAGACACTGGATACTAGACAAGATCTTTTTCTGATGGCCTGCCAGTGCTACACCCATCTTATCCAGTTCACTGTGAGAGAAACGAAAGAGACATTCAAGAGTATTCAGATTGTCTACATGCATGGAAGCAGAGTACACATTGTATCAATATTTGAAAAATATTTGATTAAACTGCCAAATTACAGCATTTTTACACAAATTTGAATTAAAATAAGTAATAACTTCCAAGCAGTAACTTCCAAATGTTGCATACTGTTTTACATACTTTTTACAAAATAGTAAGCAGTGCATAATATGCAGTAAATAGCATTCAATTTTGCAATATAGCTGGTATATTTGGAATGCTATACTAATATACTACTATTTTTTTACAGTATGTGTTATGTTAGTTGTATACTGTATGCAGGTTTTCTGTATGGATGGAAGCACAGCACACATTGAATTCCATAATGCAATGCACTCAAATTCCATTTACAGTGTGATGAATCATAACTAAAGCTATTTTTTTGACAATATTTGAATAAAGTGCCAAAAGTTACATTTCTTCTAGTGCTGTCAAACGATTAATCGCGATTAATCGCATGCAAAATAAAAGTTTGTTTACACAATATGTGTGTGTACTGTGTATATTATGTATATATAAATACACACACATACAGTACATATTTTGAAAATATTTACATGTATTTACATGTATATATTTATATAATTTATATTATAGATAAATATATTTAATATATAAGCATAACACTTTTCTTAAATATATACTTGTGTGTGTGTGTGTGTGTGTGTGTGTGTGTGTGTGTGTGTGTATTTATATATACATAATAAATGTACACAGTACACACACATATGTAAACAAAAACTCTGGATGCGATTAATCGTGATTAATCGTTTGACATCACTACTTTCTACACAAAACTGAATTGAACACTGAATTGATAATTTGTAATGAGGTCATGTGACAATGAAGCATACTACTGTTGCATACTAATGCCTGTGGAATACTGTACTCTCATAATGCAATGAGAAATGCAAATGAAACCTCTTTGTGAACTCATTTTGATTGTACATTTGGATGAAAATGCAAAACAATCATATTTATTTTCGATAGGATAACTGGATGCCATTTGCTGGCAAGTAATGAGGTCACGTCATAATATTGTTTACAACATTTAACAATGCATATTATATATGGCTTTGCATACTTTTTTAAAAATAGTACACAGTAAACACCATCTTCAAGTATTCAGTTTCCAACATGGTATGGTATATTTGGAATGCTACTACTTTTTGTAGCTTTATACAGTGCACAGAGTGTAAACTCTCAATTTGATTCTTAGTATGCAGTAATACTGTATACCATTGAGAACATAGTCAAGTGTCTCCTGAAATGCAACCAAACATCTCATACAAACATAAATTACCGTAGCTTTTATTTACCTGGCACTGACATAAAGAACCGAGTCCAGGGTAACGTAGCCTGCGCTGGAGAAGTGTTCCTTGTACTGACCCATTTTAATCAAGTCCAGCCAGTCTTCCACCATGTTGACCCCTGCCTCAGGAGTCACTGGGTCCTCCCTATGGTTGGAGGAGGAAGTGCAGTCAGAATAACGGTTCTATATAATCATGTCATTTCAGAATTGCCATGAAGAACACATTCTGCATTGATCTGTGAGAATGCGAGATGTACGTATCATTTCATGTTGTGTTTTTGGTAAAATTCCATTTAGATTTATGCTGTTTTCTCAGGTTATACTTTCAATGTAAGCATTTCATTGATATGAGCATTTACCGAGTTTCGTAAGGGTAAGAAACCAGCTTTTTTTTCATGCATTCAAGTGTGTGTTTTTGTGTCAGCTTATTAAAAGCTTATCATTGCCTGGACATGTTACGCTTTCCAGATACAGAAGGGAGGCAGATTGCACCAAATCGCATCTCTGTCACTCTCTCCCTCTCTGTTGCATAGCATTCATTATAACACAATCCTGAGTAATTTAGATTTAAACCTATTTTATTTTATACCAAAGGCACAAGGCAGAATTTTCCCAGTGGTTTGTGGGAAAATTCAGTTCGCACATTCTGCTTTAATTATGGCAAGCACTGGCTAAACAATCTAGTGCCCATCTGCCTCCTATCTGGCAACCCTCAAAATGTAGCAGAGGGATAGACAGACAATCAGATATCAGCCAAGACCACCACAACCCCACCCCCCTCCCTCCCCTGGAAGTAAGAAGTTCATACTGACGTACATCTGGCTTCAATCTAGATTAGCCGGATATCTATTGCATTTATTTTGAATTTATTGGATTACTGCGAAAAACACCTCAGATTTTATCACACACCTGAGAAACATCATCATGCTCTTCATGAGCTATATATTGCAAACCGCCGCAAGCTTCCCAGCGGATCACCTCTATTGAATTCAGATCTAATCCGTGGAGGGCATTTGGCTCACCAGACTGCAGTGTTGGCCAGCTGCTTCAGGCTGCTTGGGTTCCGGATCAGTCTGTCCAGAGTGTTGACAATCTGCCCGAATTTTGGCCGATCGCTGCGGTTCTTTTCCCAGCAGTCTAGCATGAGCTGGTGAAGCACCACCGGACAGTCCATTGGAGCCGGTAGCCTGTAGCCCTCATCTATAGCTTTTATCACCTGGAGGGAAGAAGATTCCACATTAAAAATCATAGATTAGCAGCGTATACGCTTCATGAATACTGAGCAGATTTATTCACTCGCTTAATGCATTTAGCTTTTGTGTGGCGTTAGATTAATTCATTTTTTTATCCATCTGTGACTGAAGTGAGAATGAGATTTCGGGTGAGACCGTCTTTGTTAGCGCAAGAGGAGAGCTGTTTAATTTAGTCCCTTTTATGAAATGATACCGCTGTAAGGGAAAGAATAAACTAGCTTGATGCAAACATTCGTATTATCTTAACTCTTGCCTGGAAGACTGTAACCGTTGAAACGCTCCATTGCCTGTTACCATGGCAAAGGAAGGAAGACAGATGGATTTTGTGGTTTACGCCTTGGATGGAACTTTCAAATTCCACTCCCTCGACACAATAAAAGTGCATCCGCTAACAAGCATGCAAACGTTTTTCGTGCTCCACTTTAACATGTCGAGTATACAGGCTTGAATCATTCCCAAATGTCTCAATCTCTTTCCTGAGCAGCCTCTTTCCAAATCCCAAGCAAAGATCTCTTCCCAAGGTGAAAATAAATAAATGAAAATGGTTTCTGGTGTGGAAAATCTGCCAAGAACCCACTGACACGGATTCAAATTCCCTCTTTTAAAGCGGCCTGTGAACTGAAATCTGGAAATGTTCACCCTCCAGATGCATTTAATCTTTTTACCTTTATAAGCCTAGGAGGTTTTTTTTTTTTTTTTAATTCCAGTCCCACTGAAGTGTTCTGGCAGAGGGCTTTTATTACAAATCGATAGGGATTCTTAAGTTTAAAAAATAAAGTGGCCGGTGGCCATGGTTAACACAGTTGTTACAGTTAACTAAAACTAAAACTATTAATTGAAAATAAAGCCTAACTGAAATAAAATCCAAAGATTAGATGAAAACATATAAAAATATTTAAATGAAATTGAGAAATACTGCCTTGGCAACTAACTGAAATAAAATAGGCTGAAGTACTAAAATTAATAAAACTGAAATAAAAATAAAGCTAAATAGAATTATTATAAAAAAACTAATAAACACAAAGACTAAAACTTAAACTAAAATGAAAACTGAAGATACTAAAATAAAAGCTAATTCAAAATATTAATAAATACTATAATAGTACATACATAAAATAACACTAATGGTTATAGCTCACAAAATGATTTCTTAAAACTTTCAGTTGTTTCTATTTAATGTGAGATATTTGTGCATATGGTAACATTTAAATTTAGAATTTACTCACGTCCTGATTGGACATTTCCCAGTACGGTCGTTCCCCATAGGATATCACCTCCCACATGACAATACCGTAACTCCACACGTCACTGGCTGATGTGAACTTCCTGTAGGTGATAGCCTCAGGGGCTGTCCATCGAATCGGAATCTTACCCCCCTGAAAAACAGCACAAAATCAGTGGTTAGCAATGTTGCAATATAGCATCACTACAAATAGCCAGAAGGTGATTTTTAAAATCATGCAGCTTTACAGTAGTGAAGCTGTTTTATCATCATAAGTTGTGGAATCGCTTAATAGCAAGCTATTTTTGAAATGTAGGTTGTAGTATAGCCATAGTTCTGTCATGACAACTTTCATTTTAAAAAGTTTAGCATGGTAATATACATGGTAATGTTCATCTGTTTGGTCCTGGTGGAATAGATCTACTACCAAAACATCCACAGACATGCCGCTGTGAGCAAAAGAAATAATGCTGCTGCACAAAAAACCTATATGTATAATGTAACCCCATAGCAGATTTATACAGGTGGAGCTGGGGAAGGTGGACGGTTTCTGAAGTGTTGCAACTGCTACAGCAAGCACTAGCTGAGTATTTGAATGTTCAGCAGCAAGCTCATTGGCTGCTGATGCAAAAAGAAACCAATCAGCTGCGCCTTGCGAATAATGATGCAATTATAATAGAGTTAGAACCTATCGGCCTGCGTCATCAGAGTTTCATGACAGAAATTTATGCCTTCTTTTGCTTAAGGACAGCTTGTAGGTTAGCTTAACTAACTGAGAGCTCAGCTTGCTACATTTTTTGAGTACCTTGCTCAAAACTGGTGATTAGTGGTAAACAATTTTTATCAAAAAATGTCACAAAGTGACATCAGAGGACAGATAAAAAGCCACTGCGTGGTATTTTTTGCTCTAGAATGCTGGTCCAACCTTTATTTTTAATTTTTTAATGCTCATCTTCCAGTAAAACCATGTACAAATGCATTCACAGGCAGGGAAAGGCACACACTCACACTGAGTAGATGTTTAGCCATCCATCAGTCTGGATAGTTGTTATGACAGTCCTGCATGACCTCATTTCCAGACTACAGGTCAGCAAAAATATCTCTCGTCTCTTTTTTTTTTTTTTTCTTCACAGTCAAATCATATTTCTTTTAAACAAAAAGCTGAACCAGTTTAACATATCACAACAAAACTGTTTAATAGTAAATCTAGTTAAAATGAGACTGGAGAGCAGAAGCATGATCTCTCACCCGTGTAGTGTACGCCGCCTCGGGATCGTCCTCTAACACACGCGACAGCCCGAAGTCAGACACTTTACACACCAGGTTTCCATTCACCAGAATGTTCCGTGCCGCCAAATCCCGGTGCACGTAGTTCATCTCTGAGAGGTACTGCATCCCTGCGGCTATCCCACGCATCATTCCAACCAGCTGGATCACTGTGAACTGCCCGTCGTGTTTCTGCACAAAATGAAGAGTTCTCATGTCAAATTCTCATCCCTGTGGCCTTATTTCCTGCCTTGTTCAACCTCTTTGGATCCTGGCACAGTCGGTCATGTTTGAATGTGTCTCATGAGTAATTCATAATTCATTGGCTCACTAATTAATAGTGTTGCTCACATGTTACAGAGCACAAGTTATTAACTGCAATCACTGTATAATCATTCAGGCTTTTATGCAAGCAATGGCAAGTAAGTAACCAACTAACCAAATTATGATGTTTCATTATACCCTCTGGCAAGAAAACGTAAATGTTTTGATTGTTAACAACGGTTGCATGGTAATATTGGAGTGATAATGGGATGGTGGTTTGTTAGTGCAGGGGTTTTCAATTAATGCCTATCTGATATGTATGTTTAGTTCTTTCCATAGATTTTCTATTGGATTCAAGTCAGGTGATTGGCTGGGCCATTCTAACAGCTTTATTTTCTTTCTCTGAGAGTTTCCTTGGCTGTGTGTTTGGGATTACTGTCTTTCTGAAATGTCCATCCTCGTTTTATCTTCATCCTGGTAGGTGTTGGGACTGAACCAGCTAATATTAATTTCCACTGACAAGGGGCAGGATTGCTTTCTAATTACTGACTGGCTTTCCTTGCCTTTTTGCACCTCCCTTTCTTCATGTGTTCAATACTTTTCCCTGTGTCATTCCATTTTATTATTCATAACTTAATTTCTGAACTTATTTGTTTTGCTTTCTTTGTATGTATGGATTACTTGGGTTGTTACCGACATCTGGTGAAAATTTCATGTCAACAGCACCTTTAGAAATATATTCACTGAGAAAAAAAAATAATAATAATAATAAATAAATAAATAAATAAATATACATACTTTGAATATTTTAATGCAATAAATTAATATATTACTTTAAGGTATGTATCAAATTTGAAATTAGTATTACTTCATTCTGCTTTTTAAAGATGGGTTGGAAATCATGGGATTATTAATTATATTTTAAAAAAATTCTAAATAAAATTAAATGTCAGTTTTTAATATTAAGAAATGTCTTAAATATCTTTAAATTCAATTTGAAACACTACTTCGAATTTAATTAAAAATATTTCTTTTACACATTTAATATTAGTCTTATAGTGGGTAGAAGACACTGCCAATGTATTATAAAGTATATTCAGGATAATATTTCAATAATCTCCTTTGACTTAAGTATAATAATTACGTAAAAAAAATACAACTCTTACTATTTTTCCTCACACAGTACAAAAGGATTTGTATATCTTGCAGTATTTGGCATTAAACAGCTAGTGTCTCCATAAAGCTTCTAAACTAACTTGACCAGCAAGTCAACCAGCGTTATCAGAAATACCATGCTGGTCGACTATCTCCACCAGATAAGATTTGTTCGTGAACATATTGATCCAAACCAGCATAAACCATGGTAGTCTGAGCTGGGAAGCAAAACACAAGCTGAAAAGGCAGGCATAGAGAGGTGTGAACAATCTGGAAGAGACGGACGACTGCTTTGTGTTCCTGTGATATTTCACAGCATTTCCTTTGGTGCAAATTGGCCTCCATCATTCGCAGCAAAACAGAGCACGCTCACCTTCAAAAGAGTGTCCAGAGATCCATTTTCCATGTACTCTGTCACTATCATCACAGGCTTACCTAAGGGACGGAGAAAGAGGAGACAAAACGGGAAGTGTGAAATATTGCAGAAAATAGAGAGAGAGAGAGAGAGAGAGAGAGAAAGGCGTTTTATTTTTTTCAAAGGCGAATAAGAAAAGACACAGCGGAGAGGCAGGAAGAGGCTGGCGCTTTTGTGTCCTATATTTAATTAATTTCCAATTTGACAGAGAAAAACATGCAGATAAAGAGAGCGGACACCTCACCCACTCTCCGCGACTTCACAGCCCCTCGTTTCTGCTTTCATTCGCCTCTACCTGCTGCCTGTTACTCATAGTGACAGCCCCTAATCAAAGCTCTCAATAACAGTCAGGCAGATAATTAGAGCGAGCTGTCCACTGAGAATATCTTTGTCTAGAAATACCTAAAATGTTAATGAGTTCCTTTAGGAGGGAGGATGATGAAGGGGGGAGACAAGTGAGGGGGAGGTTTTTAGGGGGTGTGGTGATTAATTGCCCTGGGGGTGGTGGTGGGGGGGTGGAAGATGAAGGGGTGTAAAGATCTGCTAATGGGAAAAAAAGTTCACCTCTTCGCTATGCTGCAGACACAGCTGCAAAAGGCTCATATGGGGAGCTCGCACCTGCGTTGCTGAAAGTGATTAAAAATTCTCCCTTGATTCCACCCAAATAACACGCTGTCAGTCAGAGAGACCCCCCTTCTCACCTCGCATGTGACAGGGAAGAGTACATGCTAATCCATCCTGATTATCAGAGATGTTTGATGGATGTAACGTACAGCGGAAACTTTCACCTCGGGGCACCAGACACGTCAGTATGGGATGCCATTTAGCCCTAGAGACGTTCTCCATTTCTGTGAGCAGCCCTTTATTTTGTGCCTAGCCTTACAGGTTATAGGTTTGAACGCTGCGAGGTGATCCTTGAGGTATCACCATTGTGACACTGAGGAAACAACGTAACCGCAGTTTGCTACATGGGGATTGTTTATGTAAATGATTAGTGTAATTTTTACATTTTTATTTAAATTTTTTAAATGAATTAAATTTAAAATGAAATAAAATAAAATTCAGGATGGTCCGGTTAATATGCAAACAAATAAATAAATAAATATGAAAATTTATTTTAATTTGACTATTTAATTAGTGTGGTCAAAAAGGGTTGCGGTTTTCTTTTTTATATTATTATTATTATTATTATTATTATTATTATTATTATAATATTGTTCCTGTTAATTAACATGTTATTGTTTTGTATTTTTATTCATTTTATTTTTAGATTAAAATTCAATTAAATTCAATTTTCATTCAGAATGAAAAATATTTAAAAATTAAAATTAAATTCATGCTGATCCAGTTAATATGCAAACAAATAAATAAATATGAAAATTTATTTCAATTTGACTATTTGATTAGTGTGGTCAAAAAGGGATGTTGTTTTCTTATTTTTATATGATTATTATTATTATTATTATTATTATTATTATTATTATTATTATTATATTGTTCCTGTTAATTAACAGGTTATTGTTTTGTATTTTTGTATATTTATTCATTTTCATTCATCTCATTTTTAGATTAAAATCACAAATAAAATTGAATGAAAAATAAAATGACAGAAAATAACAGAAAATAGACTGGTACAGTTAATATGCATGCATTTTCTAGAGAAACAAGTAACTAACAAACTATATAAATACATACACACATATTGTCCCTGTTTTTTTCCAATTATTTTATTTTTAGATTAAAATAATTATATTAAATTCAATTAAACAATGAAAATATTTTTTTTAAAAAAAGAAAAGAAAATAAATTCAGGATGGTCCAGTTAATATGCATGTATTTTATAGAAATAAACAAATAAATAAAGTCATGAACAATTTTTTCATTTGACTAATTGATTGGGGAGATCAAAAAGTGATTTTTTTTTTGTTATTTATTTTATATATTATAATAGACATGTTGATACTTTAATTATTACACTGTGCTTTAGCGGTTAAAAGTTTGCATGGTAAAACTTGCATGGTAAAATCAATAAAGCACCACTTCTACCACACAGGCGAACATCACTGGCCATTGCAATGTGACTTTTGCACAACTCTCGCTGCAATACAAGAAGTAAAAGAAAATGTGAGCAGAAGATCTTGAGGACAAAGATAACAAGACATCTGCCCTGTCAATTTCAAAACACAATTTAAGCCTGCAGACTGGAGATTTGCGAGTGAGGCTACAAGCGAAGAGTCAATGGTTTCATTATGGTTTTGTAATCTCTACTTCAGCAAAGCACAAAGAAATAGAAACCCAATTTAATCCAATAAAACCCCATTCAGCCCTAACAAGCTATTTATAGCACCAAGCCCTAAGATGTTGCCAGATGAATGGGGGTTGCATTGTATGTCCTAGCTGTCACTGTACATAAATCACAAATGTATCGCTCACACCCTTTAGAATCGAAGCCACACGACAAGTGTGGCAAAGGATATCCGAAAGGATCATGCATTAGCTTATCAACGTGGGACAAATTACTTTGACAGTGAGCTAGCTGGATAACGTGGCCTCCTTGCCTCAACCTTCAAACCTTTGGCCACCAGAACTGAAATATAAAGCGCATTCAAATAAACCGCAACATCTCCCTGACATTGCTGTTGTTTGCACATCATCAGATCAAAACGGCATGCACTTCCGCACTCTAGCCATTGAGCTAGAGTATAGCTGATGGTTCTACTGATAGGTATTTTAATGAAATGACCTAGCTACTTATCCATGCATGCACATTTAAAGGTGACTGATGCTGCAGCAGTTTTAGAAGTGCTTCAATTAGACAGTATTCACACACACGCGCGCTCAAACATCCACTGCGTCCCATGGTGAGCCAATCTACGCTAAATGTCTAACCACTGTGGAAAGACCGTAATTATGGTCATTATCACAGGAGCAAGGAATCTGTACATGTATTTAAGGGAACCTGAAAAGGTGATATATATTAAAAGACCAAATTTAGTATGTATTCTGTACATCATCTGTAATCACATGCTTAGAAGGCATTTGATAAGAGGAATAAAAATAAATAAATCAATAAATAAATAAATAAAACTAAACTAAACTAAAATAAAAGGATGGTTCAGTAAATATGCATGTATTTTTATAGAAAACCATTCAGGATAAAAAAAAAAAAATTAAATAAAAGTTACAAGAAATGTAACTCCTGTATGTATTCTGCTTTGGAGGCATTTGATGAAATGACAGCAACTTAACATGCAAAACAAAACAAAACAAAATAAAGGATGGTTCAGTAATTATGCTAAATATACATGTATTTTTAGAGAAAACCATTCAGGATAAAAAATTTTTTTACAAGAAATGTATCTCCAGTATGCATTCTGCTTTAGAGGCATTTGATGAAATGACAGCAATTTAGCATGCAAAAAAATAAAAATAAAAATAAAAATAAATAAAAAATAAAATAAATCATCTGTTAATCACAACATTTGGTGACATTTGATGAAATGAAATGATAAATAAAAATAAAATAAAATAAAAAAAATTACAAGAAATGTAACTCCAGTATGTACTCTGCTTTGGAGGCATTTGATGAAATGACAGCAATTTGTCATGAAATATCAGAGGACAAAGGAATTTTTAGGGCTCAAAACAAGTTAAGCTCTAGCTTAAAAGCACACATTACTCTGAACAAAGCAATACTTTCAGTGATTTAGAAATGACATCCTCTTATCTATTGTTCCAGCTGTTGATGGCACAAAGAAAAACTTTTCTTGAGGACTCAGCTGGAATGAACCTGAAAATACAGCCGAGGATGGCAAACGTTATCAGATAGCAGACTGGAGTCCGCTAATCTGATGGTTAGATGCACAATGGGTTTATAATAGAGACGATGACAGCTCTGTGTTTTTGTAAAGATGGGGATAAAGAACTGAATGGGGCATTAAGGTCTATTCGGATTCCATTCTCTGAGCTGCTGACGCATTTGCATTACAAAAAGCTCAATCACGGTCTAATTTTTCCCGTCTGAGGTGGTAATGATAGAGCGCCTCTCCGAAAGCTGTGTTACGTGACAGATGCTTTTCATATTACGGCGCAAAACTCAGTTTTTCTCACCGACGCTCGATCAGGCAGCATAAACACTCTTCAGCCTCTTTAATGCATCTCTGCTCGGCTCCATCAGTGCTGTGATTAGTCTGTGCATACGAGGAGGGGGCTGGATTGACAGCTGCTTCTGTAATGCAGTGCGAGGGGGTCGCTGACCTCTCCTATCCCCATCCCCTACACCATCAGGCTGATCTGTGACCTGTGAAATTACTCTGGCTATCATATCTCACCCAATCAGTGGTGGACGAGGACAGGTTTGCACATAATTAATGAGCTTGGTTACCAACATTCTTCAAAATAACTTCTTTTATGTCCCACAAAAGAATGTAAGTCATATAGGTTTGAAACAACATGAGAGTGAGTAAATGACAACAGAATTTAATTTTTAATTTTTTAATGAAATTATACTCTAAATAAGAAGCTAAAACTGCCAGCAGGTGGAGGTAAATGAGTGAGTCATAAGGTTTATGAGTAAGTCATTGAGTCATTCTTTCATTCGATTCGTCCAAACAGCTAATTCATTCAGGAATTAGTAAACGACTCTCTTTATGAATGGGCCATTGAATTACTCTTGCTGCTCGTGTGATATCGCTTATCATATGATTATAATAATGAGACAAATACTCATACGGTGCATTTTTTGCCCCAATATCTTGAATTTTTGAGGCATATAACTGCATTTATGTACTACATTATGCAGTGAATCGTTGCATCATGTATGACGTACATACATACACATATATATACATATACATATATATATATATATATATATATACATATACACATGTATATGTATATATGTGTGTGTGTGTGTGTATGTATATGTATTTTATTGATATACATACATATATACATATACATACATATATACACACACACACACACATACATATACATATATATATATATATATATATATATATATATATATATATATATATATATATATATATATATATATACACACATACACACACACACACACACACACACATATATATATACACATACCTATATACATATACACACACATATATATACATACATATATATACATATACATATACACATATATATATATATACACATATATACATATATATACACATACCTATATACATATACACATATATATATATATATATATACACACATATATATATATATATATATATATATATATATATATATATATATATATATATATATATATATATATATATATTATAAATTATAAAATATTACAAATATTATTATATTATTTTTTTTATATTATATTATAATTATTATATACCGAAACTTTTTTATATATAAATTCCTGTTTCTATGTAAAATATTAATATTGCCCCTGAGAGCGAACGGCTGACAGCCATTATGAGGGACACAGGAAGTCTGTGTACCTTTGGACAATCCAAGCTTATAATAATGAAAGCCTTTTACTGACATATTTGTTGAATCAAGACTTTCATAACCTCATAATTATGCTGTAACACCACAGAATAAAAAAAAAAGGAAAATTACTGTACTTTTACTTAATGAGAGAGGAAAAGCTGTACCGCCAACATTAATAATAACTATTTGAACTGAATCAAACTAAAGGCCACCATTAGCATTTTGCATGAGTAAGAGGAGCTGGGAGGAAATGTCGAGAGGATTAATGTTAATAATTCTGACATTGAATATTCACGATCCCTCCCAAAACTCACATCCAATTATTTGTTGGTATTATCGATATTCATGCAGCTGGCATGAATATGGATGGTCCTTTTGTTATAGAGCCTGTCAGTCTAATCCACAGAGACTTGGAGGAAAAAAATCATAAAGAGAGATCAGTAGAGGAAATTACCACTCAATAGTGACCAAAACACCTGTTGCAAGATACTGCTTTTTATATACACAGACAATAGAAATTGAAATGCACACAATGGTGACAGCATTCTCATTTGGTTGGCAAATTCAGGCAAGGTTCAGCGGTGCTATTCTAATCACAGCCTCATTATCAGCAAGCAGCGCACATCAATTTCAGATTCTCAGGCATGCCAATACAAGCAATCAGAAGTAATATAGAACTAATATGCGTTTATATAATGCAAAGTCCAACAAAGCAATGTTTTTTACAGTTTATTTTTCCTTCAAACAATTTAAGCTAACTCTCGCCATGATGATGTGTTATCTATGACCATTCTGAAGACATTATCTTACCAGCTAGAGTGATAATTCAAAGCAATAAAAGCAAATTCAAAGACATACTGTCATAGCACATTTGTATTCAAAAGTAGAGGTAGGGCAGAAAATCACTGATATAAATATATAAATATTGTCATACATATTTATTCAAATGAATATTCATGAACCGTGCTATTTGGTTTTTGTTGAAGATAAGATTGTAAGGTCAATTATCTCTGTGTGGAAAACACAGGGGGTACAAACTATTTCCAGCAATAGACGTTACTTGTGCAAATGTGTTTCGGATGTAAATGCTTACATCTGGTGACGACTCCCTCCAGTCGAATGATGTTGGGATGGTTGAACTGGCCCATAATGCTGGCCTCACTCAGAAAGTCACGTCTCTGCTGCTCTGAATATCCGGCTTTCAGACTCTTGATGGCCACCTGGATCTCCCTCTTACTGGGCAGCCTCAGACGGCCACTGCAAACCTCTCCAAACTCACCTGGGAGTCAAACAAGAGCTTGTCAACTAATTGAATTTACCCTCAATGCCTTATTTCATTGCATTACAATCCCCTGGTGAGCTGTTCAGGTGGTTTACACAAGTAGGGCATGTTCTTGAGTTATTCATTTTGACTTACCAGCCCCAATAACTCTCTCAATCCCTATGTTGGAAACTTCGATCTCTTTGGCGAAGTCTCGCACCGCCTGGTTGGGGTCCTCATACGTGTGTGGGTGAATGTATGTGCGAGTTTCAGGAAGTTTGACTGCAATGCAAGAACACGGTAGGAGTGAGGATAATGGTCGGGTTATTTTACAGTCACTTTAGTTACCTAGACTGAACCATAAATTTTCCTAAAAGGAGGGGAGTGCTGCATTTTCAACCTCATTAAACATTGTCTTTGGCAGGCAGGAAAAGTGTCATTAGAGAAAACACACATTAGGCAACTAGAGCGATCAGAGACATCATTTATCAGCAGATGCATCAGAGGCTCTGTTCACTAACCGACAATTTGCAGGAAAAACATGCATTTTCTTTATTCATCCATCCAGCCAGACCGAATTATGTTCACCGTCTGACTGGCCAGAAAAAATACAATCCTGATTTGATGACATTTCTCAAACTATGCTCTTTGAATGCACTACATTAGACATCTTAAAAAGTTTTGCTCAATATTTTGCTGATTGCTCTTAAAAAGAGTTATTTTCCAAGACCAAAAAACCTGTGTGCATTACCTCGTCCATGCTGAAACTGCATTTTCTCTTCCTCAGGGTCTTGCTTTGCTTTAATATATCCACAGCGCCTGGAACAACAGAATAAGCACAATTAAAACAGACCGACAAAATGAAAACCATTCTTTATCTCACACTAAATCAACCAACCAATCCCCCAAGAATAAGAAAATGTTGATGACTGTAAATCAAATCTACAGTGGCCTGGTGTGGTCACATATATCATCTTTTTACAGTGTAGTTTACCATAATGTGTCTTTAGAGTCCGGTTTTCCCACCTAGTAAAGGATTTCACTGCTCTAATCCGCTCTTTAGCACAGGGAAAATTCAATCCTGTCACCTCTGACTTTATCATTAACTACATCATTCCTCTCACAGTGGGATCATGAATAAGGAAATGCCCCAGATAATGAATATTCCAATACACTGGGGAGGAAAGGTGGCCAACGTAGGACTGATAATTATGTTCATTATTCATTTAATCTTCTTAGTGACACACGCTCACACATTCCCTTTTCCTGTCATGTCTTTAACAAGAACGTATTGCCAAAAATGTAATGTCCCAGGCTGACTAGCCATAGTAATTATACAGCATGTTGAAATGTGGAGAATGGTTGCAGAATGTCTACAGACTGGCACGTTTGATGGGGACCAGGTGGAAAAAAGCCATCCTAAATGGGTTTCTAGAGGACATTGGCTCAATAATATGGGTGAAAATCCACTTATGAATAGAAAAGCAGGCTGGAGTCTCTATTGTGCTATAGCGGATGACAAAATGCAAGGCATTTCCTCTAACTGCAGGTAAAGAAAGCTAAGAGGTCCACTGTGGAGAGACAGTGTTAGAAGTCAAAAGCCTTTGGGGGAATTCACACTAGACTCGTTCTTGCATCCAAAACCAGCTAGAGTGCAAGGGAATGGAACAGATTGCACAGGTCATGAGGTACGTTTTTTTTTTTTTTTTTTTTTTTTTTTTTTTTAAAGTTAATGTTTTAAAAATTAGACATTTTTAAACTGACATAGCTTTTTTTAAAAAATACAACGAGCAGAGAGATACTACACAGTTGTCAAAAAGGCTTGTTGGATGATTGTGTACACAGATGACAAAAATAAAAAGTGTGCAAATGAAAGCCTATATAATCCATGGATGACCGCCATTCAGAACTGAATTAACTATGACTTCCAGAATTCCAGTCCAAATACTGAACTTGAAATGAGGGATGCAGAACTGCAATTTAAATTTTGGTTTTATAAATGATAGATAAAATTGCAATTTAATTTGTATTTTAAAAAGCAGATATCTAGAACAATATCTAGAATGATAGAACAATTGTACAACAGATAAAAGAACAACAGAACGATAGATAAACAGAATGACAGATAGAACAACAGAATGGTAGGATGACAGATTAAATTATAAAAAGGCAGATAAAATGAGAGAATAATAGAATGACAGAACAACAGAATGATACAACGACAGATAGAACAATAGATAAACAACAGCGAGAATGACAGTGACACATAGAAGGATAGAGCGACAGATACGATAGAATGATATCTAGATTGACAGAACATTATCTTGAACTATAGATATATTGAGTGACAGAACTATAGAATGATAGCTAGAACAATAAACAGAATGATAAAATGATAGATAGAACAGAATGTTAGAACAACAAAATGATAGAATTACAGATAGAAGGATAAAGTGACAGACATGATGATATCTAGATAGACAGAACTATATTTAAACCAACAATAACTAGACCTGCTTTATCTACTGTATATCTACATTGATAGACATATCGAGTCATAGAATGATTGATAGAATTATAGAACGATAGTTAGAATGGATTATAATAGAAAGAAAGATTGAATGATATAATGACAGATAGAGGGATAGAGCGAATGATGGAGCAACAGATGGATAAATGGATAGATGGACAGATTCAATTCAAATTGACAATCAGGAACTCTGGTTTCTGCACAGCAATCAGCCCATAATGACAGTGAGAAATCACCAAAGCTCTGCAATCAAACCACTAAGCTATACTCCTGTAGCAGCTGTGGAAACGATCATGCGTCACGGTTACCAGTACTTTGATTCTCATATTGATTTTATACATGGTTAACAATGCTAATCAATACAGGATACAGAGTCCCCTTTATTCAAGAGCCAGAGCGTGCTCAGCTGCCCCAGAGCAGTCAAAGCATTGGGGCCTGAGGCCGGGGCGAGAGCAGACCTAGGGGTCTATTACATAATGGGAAGACCGCTGGGTTCATTCATGCCCTCTCTAATCCGGTCTGTTGCATCTCCCTACGGAGCTGCGGGGGGTAAATCTCTCCCTTTCAGCTGCTGTACAGCCCCGTCTGGTGGGGGGTTCAGAGGTACATGCGTGTCGTTTCCTCTCTGCTGCTTTTAATGAGACTGGGGGTCTCAAGAGAGACCCCACATGTTCATCAGCCACACATACACACGCACCCCCCTAAATAAATGCTCGGGGCCTAGTGAGCATCTGTGTGCAGGTACAACCCCCCAACCCCTTCGATCTTTAACCGTCCCACGTGCGAAACACAGTCTATTAAGTGGAACATGCTTGTACGTGGGGTGCAGAGCTGGAGCGGTTCACAGAGGTGGGCTGCCTGACTGAAGCATGTGGTAATCAGGGAGACTAAATTGACTCTGAAACCGACCCCGCTTGCTCTCTAACCTGCCCTGCTGTCCCTTGAGGTCCCGCAGACGGATCCCTCCCCCTTGCACCTGCTCAACACGCTGATGAAACAATTCCCGTTCCGCAGCGGGAGATCCGAGAGCTTCTAAAGTGAAGCATGATCCCACCCTTCAACCTTCCTGTCACTCATTTGAATGCAATATGCACACTGTGGGGCTATTTGCATATTCTGTTATAACGGCGGATAAAACGAAAAAAAAAAAAAAAAAACTAGGACTCTGCAATTAACACATTTTTCAACTCCGAAGCATTCCTCAAATCCCTTTTGTGCGGTGATAAAGACATTTCGCAGCCCTACGCCGCTGGAAGCCCTTTTGTCTATGACCCAGTTTCTTTTTCCTTTCTTCTTCCTCTCTTTTGTCTTTCTACCGCTCTCACAGTGTGAAGCTTATATCTGCAGGTGACTGTGCAGCGGTGCAGCTTTGTATCTGCTGACAGGGCTCACATCTTTCTCTGTGCCTTTGAGAAAGGGACGTTGAGTGTCATGGTGCAAATGCAGAGACTCTAAACTGTCTGGCCAGCTTGAGGGAACGATGAATGAGAGCTGACTCAGAGTCTGCCGTAAGCATTAAGAGAAAGATGTAATGGAGAGATTGAGGAAACAGACATATTTAGTGCTTGTCAAGACAATATTATTGCTCATACATTCCTTAAGTACTAAACTTTGGCATGCAACTTGTTCTATAGCGAAAGTATGACAGTATGACATATTACTACTTTAAGGTACTACTATGCATCTTTCAGGTCTAGATAAGATACAAAGTTGTCTCTTTAAGGATACTGCCCCAGTGACAAGCTGTTCCGACCAGGGCCGTCCTTTGGGCGGTGCAACGGGCCCCGTACGGAACGCAATCGAGAACAGACCGAGGGGGGCCCCGCTCCCTACCTCACACCGGGCTCCGTGTCAGCCAGGGACGGCCCTGGTTCCAACAGTGTATCACGTGCAAGCTTTTTCTTTCACTGTAATTGATTTTTGAGCCTATATGCACATAAATAATGTGGCTATATAAACTAGATCCCATCAGACAAAGAACCAAGTGGTTTCTTTGAACAGCCTCAGCATGGGATGATGTGTTACGAGCATAAAACACGGTCGTATTTATGTTGTATCTCTGTCCTCTGACCCTCAAACTAGTTCATTACATAATGATACTCCAGCTCATTGAGCTAATGAGGTAAAGCAGCTTCCAGCTGGGTCTCGAGATCTGTTCAGCATGTAGCAGACTGCAGGCCAGCTCCGGCTTTCACCTGCTACAAGGACAT
Organism: Spinibarbus caldwelli; assembly: GCA_039654775.1. NCBI lineage: Eukaryota > Metazoa > Chordata > Actinopteri > Cypriniformes > Cyprinidae > Spinibarbus > Spinibarbus caldwelli. The sequence goes on from CM077263.1 coordinate 7,851,284, forward strand.
GCCAAGCCACTGACATGGTCAATACATCCCAGTAGGGTGGCATGAACAACAGAACAAAATTCAACTGATGTCCTTGCATGTTGCCATGTGCCTGTTCTCCTAAAGGACAGTGCTAATTTGGAACGGTTCACTGAAGCATGTATTTTATCTGCAAAAATCTGTAAAGAAATAGTCGATGTATTCGTGAGCCATAACGTTTGCTGGTCAATATCATGGATTATTAATGATTTCTCTCAAGAAGTTTGTAATTTTGCAAGCTTTTTCAGAGAAGCACAAGGACATATGGACACATCTAATGAAGATGAACCAAACAGACCAAAATAATCATTATCAATAAACAGTTACTATATTCTGATATTCTCACATTTCTGACTTTTTTCCTCACAATTGCAAATTTGCATCTCTTTGTATCAAGCAATTCTGAGAAAATTGCTCAGAATTTCAGAATTGTGTGATACAAACTCGCAATTCTAACTTTTTTCACTCATAATTGCGTTTATCTCGTATCAATTCCGAGAAGAAAAAAAATCTGAATTGTGAGATATAAACTCGCAATTCTGAGAAAATATCAGTCTTTTTCCCTGTACTTTATAACTCACAATTGCGAGTTTATCTCTCACAATTCTGAGAAAAAAAGCTTGTAATTCTGACATTATTTCTCACAGCTGAAAATTTATATCCCACAATTCTGACTTTAAAACTTGCAACTGCAAGAAAAAAAAAAGTCAGAATTGTGAGATAAAAAGTCCTAATTACCTTTTATTTTTTATTCAGTGGCGAAAACAGGCTTCCATACTAAACGGAATGGAGGGATAATAGTAAATCTGAATTTTTTTGCAACTAGAAATTGACAGTGTGGTCCCTAGAGGCATCTCTGTAAACCTTTCTTCCTACCTGAGGATAAAAAAAAAAATGATTTACAATCAGGCTAATTGCAAAAAGAGGAAATGATCATGTGTTTGGAGGAAATGGACACTCATAAATTCTAAGCTTTTAAAAACACTGACTCTACCAGTTGAGAAGGGTTCATTACGCTAATTGAAATCCAGAAGAAAATTGAGCTGATTGATGGCACATCCTGGTCTCATCTCCAGCCATTGCACATGCATGCAACATATCATCCACCTCTATATTCCAGAATGTTCTGCTGATGCGTCCAGACACATCTACAGCTGGCCTACCATCAAACGCATGGAAATGAAATTCTAAGTGAAGCTACGTGCTGAGAGTGAGTGAGTCATGATATGCTCAGGGGCTACATGGCCAGTGATTTCTGCTTGGAAAGGCGCTGGAATAGCCAGATGGAACTGTTTGGAAAAAAACAACCCTTTTTAACAACCGAACACGCTCATGCAACCATTTCGGAATGGCATAGTAATTCCATTTTGTGTGTGTACGTGCATGTGTTGCTATATTTCTCTGTTAAACACATACAAATGGACTGACTAAACAGTCACGGTACGGTATCAAACCCAAGGGCGAGATACAGGTAATGTCTGCACTAAATCAACAGAAAAAGACCTATTAAGCCCTCGGCTGTGCCTCCAAAGCATGATCTACACTGCTCAAACAAAGAACTGAATAACAAAACACATTTACAAGCTACATTCACTCACGTTGGTAGATTGTGAATGAAATCTACTTCCCCTAAATGGCATCAGTTACACCATACTGTGGGTTTTCACTACACAGAGAGAAATATGGCACTGAAATCTCTTATTTTATGATTGTATATGTCTGTTTTCAGCTGCTATACCACAATAGTTTTAAAACCATTTCATACACCAAACTGTTTTTTACTCATTGATTGTTTGTGAGATGCTCTCATGTAAAAACCAGCAGAAACAGCAACTATTGTGCCATTTAAACTGGATAATTTTGCGTTTGTACAATTTAATAGAATTGAATCATTTATTCACTTTCGAAGAGTCCCATAGAATATTCAACCATCAGAGAGCAGCTGTTATACGGCGTGCACTTATATTATTACACAATGTATCATTTTTTTCCCCCTTCTTGCACGATTTAGCACACTACAAATCTGCCAAACCTTGATGTGATTGAGTAAGACAGGCAGGGGAAAAAAGCTGAAAAGCTTCCTCGCATAACACAAACACATAACCACTAATCAGAAACGCAATAACCCCAATAATGGAATATTAACCAACAATTCATTTATCATTCCTGCAGAAATCAGCCATGTGGCTTCTAGATTTCATCATTAAACTGCAATAATTCCATCCAACATGAGCATTAGCGAATGGTTTGTAGGTCGTCCAACTGGAG
>CM077263.1:7858569-7861069 GCA_039654775.1 Spinibarbus caldwelli
ATTCAAGCACCTCCTGCCAATGGCTAACACAATGCTTTTCTCATAGATGGATTGAACTGCAAAGAAACCGCAGATTTCTGCATTTTTTTTTTAAGGGGCTAACAGCTTTTCGGCTTCCAGTAACTGGAATTTATCCAAATAAATGACATCAATCCTATTGACTTGGATCTGTCGCCTCATTGTCCAATTCTCATGGTCTAATCCTAAGGAGAATTCCGTACAGTGTGCTCATGTTAATATTTCACAGCTTATCGATATCCATTCATCTTCCTTCATGTAAGCCCTTCGCTAAAGAGGCACGTGGCAGCTCACTTAGGGAAATCTAACGTTCCAGACAGGAACGCCACACCCTGCGAGAGAGGGATGACCATATTTCCTGTGGTGCTATTAAATCTAAGATGGGCCAAACAGGCGGCATCAAACGAATCGCGGACACAGCGGCAGCCAAGCCTGTCCATCTGTGCACTCCATCTAAAAGCCACATAGCCCATGATCACCTGAATAAATCATAATAATTACCCATCACCCTGTTTTTATGCCACACAGCCAAGTACAGTGGTACAGGAGGGTGTCACTGAGGGATCTAAACAACTGACTGCACGAAATCACTTACGCTGTGTATAGAAATATCACACTAGGAGCTCAGCAGTTCACACTAGATATGCGTGATACCGCTGTACCTTTTCAGTAATTGAATTATACTGGAGATATTTTTAATTGTGCATGTTCATTTCTGCTATTTTTACATTTACATTACATTTGTGGTCATCTAACAATCATTTTGAGTTAAAAACACTAATAAATTAATAACACTGTATAAATGTAATCTTTAGCATATCTCGTATTGAATATGCATTTTTCATATGGTACATTCTAATATTTTGATGACTAAATTTACTTGTAGTGTATAAGCATTTAGATGACTGATTTTAAATTTTATTTTTTATTTAGACAATAGTATAGAATAGTATTTTAAGATAACATAATTGTAATATATATTTAATATATTTATTATGATAAAGGAATTCTAATATATATTTATTTGTTATAGGCCATAAAAATTAGTAGCTCCCAGTGCAGGAAAAAGATTGATGATGACATTTTCCAATTATTTTAATCAATATATATTTATCGGTTATATAAATGAATATCTACCAGTAAGGAAAAAATTTGGAATTCTAAATTTTCCAAGTATTTTAAGAACAACTTTAATACATATTTCATATATTTAATATTACATTATAAATGTAATATATATTTATCAGTTACAGTCCATTAAATAAGTAGATGCTAGTGCAGAAAAAGAAAAAAAAATCCAGACAATACTGCACACTTTATATGACATTACATAATGTTAACTGGGACCGAATGAAGCATGTCTGTGTTAACATTACAGCCTCTCCCCAGGGTACAATAAAAGTGAGCTGCCATATGTCCAATCAGTGCTAGAACGACTTACATAGGGCCAAAAGGTCATGAAGATCAGCGTACGTCAAAGAAAAGACCAAAGCGTGTAACCTTTTCATAATAGGTGACTTCATATTCCACCACGGTCCCATCAGGAGGTTCTGGACCCTGCCATGCCAGCGTTACACTGTCGGTGCCCTTCCTTTCCTTTAAGATGACGCTCACTGAAAAAGAAAGAGAGACAAAGAGATGAATTGAGATTGATTTCCATGTAAAAGAGAAGGATTAATTACACTTCTAATTAAAGAGTATGAGAGGGATGACGGAGCGCGTCTTTCTTTTTCGGGAGTGATAAATTATTCTGCGTGTGTAGCGAGTCATTTTCACCCCGTACTACATTGCTGGCATGCAGCCAGCGCACTTCAGCGCTTCTATTCATACAACAGCAGCATTTGCGAGCCGCCCTGAGCGGAAAGAGAGAGACACAGAGGTGCTAATGATGGTGTCAGATTGTGAGTACAAACGAGGGCCTCCCGTTTTGGGCCCCGGCAGCTAGTGATGAATAAAGGAGCTGACGTTTCTATCTTTAATGAGCTGTGCGAGTCTTAACTCTGCTTACTCTGATCTGCTGCGCGGCACTGACACAGCGACACCGCTAACTGCCGTACACACACAAATGCCCTTAAAATGATAAACAAACAACTACGCTGATATCTCAGCATGTGTTCGATTCACAGATAAAGAACAGACATGCTTCAGTTCAGAGTAATGAAAGAAAAGTGTCTCAAAATATCACAGATAAAGATGTAGAAGATTAGTTAAACAGCTAAAAACAGGACAATAATGCATTTATATATAGCCAACATGATTTGACCATCATGGGAACACCGCAATTGAAATGTAAATATGGTCAGTAATAATAATAATAATAATAAATTGATAAAGCATTTTGCCCTCAAACATTAAAATTTGGCATAATTTTCAAGTTTTTGAAAGAAGTCTCTTGCTGTATTTATTTGATCAAAACAGTAATATTGTGAAATATTACTACAATTTAAAACGGTTTTCTATTTTAATATATTTTAACATGTAA